>JAECUM010027859.1:0-16028 GCA_016617855.1 Megalonaias nervosa | reverse complement strand
ATATATATATATATATATATATATGGTTTCTAAAAGTACTGATATTGCAAACAAAATACAACATCATACACATATGTTTCTGTGGTATATTGACGATATATAGTGATGATATCGCTATTATACACTTATGTGACTGGATTGTTAATGTTCCTGTTGAACATACAAATCCTGGTTTACACAACTGTTAGTTTCATGTTATATATCAATAGTAACACATTTTCCAGCCTTTAAAGACAGCAGATTTCATATGAAAACGGCATTAGGAAATGAACGCAACTTTTATTAAGGTTCCATGAGAGTTAACAGGATATAATGATTTTCCAATTTAAATTAATCTGCAAATGATCTCGGGACAATTGTTATCTGAGGAAAATAGGTCACAATCAATTTCTCCTTGTTGCCGCATCACTGGGCCACAGAAGAATGCCAGTGAAAAATGAAAATATCGCTCCAAAAGTTTTTGAGCCATATGCGCACTGTATGCATAACTGCTGTCCGTCATTGCAAAGTAGTGCTTCATTGAGCGTGGCCTACATCTTTTCATATATTTTCCCTTTAGCCAGGCTGTCTACTAAAATTTCAGTTTGTACGCCTCCTGCATTCTGCATTAGTAAAGGAAACGAACGTGTCAGATATTGGACACGCAAATATCTTTGTGCCATATTGTAGCGAGTTTACGGTAAACTGGAAAGATCGTGGACTGAGTGTTGTTTTGTTGTTGATCCAACGCATTATCACGGATTATGGTCATTACTTGAATGTATGTAGGACACATAATATTTTGTAACATTGCCTTTACACTGGAAGAGTATCTGTCTATAAATAGATAACAAAAACATGACCAAAAATGATGGAGTCTGAAACGTAACTACTTGATTCGGTATGTCTAGCATATATTAAATGAACTTCGATTTTCTTTGTCATCTCATAAACAAACACAAATTTTGATGGATCGTTGTTGCAAATACACATGCTTTATATGTATGGCTTGCTTATTTCTTTTTTTATTAGGAAAACGGAAATTATTAAATTGGGCCTTTTCGTTTAGCGTCCCACTGTTTTCCATACTATGTAAGTAGTATAAATCAGTAATAAGGTGTGTCGATTGCAAACGTTCATGAAGATGGGTTTTCTGGGTGAAAATATCTGCATAGCGTCTGAAGGTCATATGTTTAAATTCAATCCGGAACAATGAAGATGCAATAACAACAAGGGATTGAGAGCATTCAAAATTGCCACTATTTGCATATGATGTCTCACCACTAAACATCCAAGGCCTTTTTCAAGGATGCGACGACACAACATGATGTTACCAATGCGCCATATTATGATGTCTGCCACGTTTCATAACGTGACATCAAACAAGACTAGTCACTGCAGTCAAAACGTCCCCGGTCTTTTCTGTCGCATGCTAGAACAAGGATATCTGATATTTAGTGGTATATTTAATTTAGGAGGTATGAATATGATCACCTTCATGTCTCTCTCAGAAAGTCGATGTGATTTAAAAGAGACGAGAACTCTCTCATTGTAGTCACTGAAGAGTGATCTGGGCATGTTAAGCCATCGATAAAGATGACCATACTTTTGTCTGCCATTGAAAATACAAAATAGTTTGGGTTTCATTCGTTCCTTAATGTCTGCCAAAATAGTTAATAATTCATCAATCTGATTAAACTCAGTATCTAATTGTAATAATCATATCTGACTGACACTGATAATGGTTCTGAAGACTTTGAAATTATGGGCATCAGTTGTTTGAGTAACCTATGAGATAAGCATTTGAAGTTCATGTTAGAGAGCTATATTTAAAATGATACATTAAAAATAAAGTGTTCCACTTTCATAAATGTGAAGTCTGTAATTTGATCGTTGAATTGAAAGATCAGCAAAACATGACCTCGTATCGGTATAAGTCGAGTCTCTATTGTGTCTGCGATTTTCTATTTTAATGTTATTGATAATTCATTATCGCTAATGCAAGGTAGTGAGAAAGACAAAACAATGATGACGACTCAAAAAAGATTGGCACAGTGGCATTACAGTGTTGATTTTATGTGACATTATGGTCCCTTCATAATGTTATGTTTAAGAGCTATTTATGATAAAGAGTGTTTAATTCAATATTGCTATGTAACGTGGAATAACGATAGAGATAAACCACGAGTTAAACATGTACTATATCTTTTAGAAGCAGATTGTTCAACAATGGAAGACGATTTCATATATATTGTTTAGTAAGATATAGTTTACCTGAAGTATTGCTATCATTCAGGTTCTCCAAAAAAGCTTAGCACCTATATTGTAGTAATAGCCAATCATTATTCTTTACTTAAAAATACAAGACGTGTTTGTGTGTATATGAGACAGGGAGAAAGAAAGAAAGACTGTGAAACAGAGATACAAATATAATCCACACATGTCGAAAAGTTCCTATCCTACATCGTTACCAAATAAATGGTAAAACCATAAAAGGAAATGACGCTGAACTCATGAAATAACTAAAGAGATGATATTTCTGACTTTAAGTTGTATTTTGTCAGTGGTGTATATAGAAAGCAGACTCCATTTGAAAAAATACTGCTGTGCTATAAAGACAGTTAATATAACAATTCTACAAATCCCTGTAATTTTCAAAATATGTTTTATTACTTATTTCTGATGGAAATAATATGTAGTACGGAGCGCATATCTGATGCAAAAGATAATTTTTTTTTTCTTCAGGTAAACTAAATAACAGACAAAATACACTACTTTATATACTTTAATTTAGTAAAACAATGTGAATTATATCAACATTGTTTCATCTCCGGAATTATCAAAATTATTAAATCTTGGACGAACAATGAAATGTTTGGGAATCTGTACAATTATATAGTATCAAAATACAGAATCAAGTAGAAATTTAGTTATTCAAAGTATGGCACGTGTTTGAACACTTCAGACTGGATATATTTATTGAATGCATTTTGAAGATGGCTGAAAAGATCTGAATTTATTTTCCTCCATAACAGAAGCGGCCGTGATAAGTATGATATTGCAAGGTACACATTTTGTTAGATATATTGACTTAAATATATACTTGCATAGACAGTTTAAAAAAACAATACATGCAATCGATACATGTACTAATCATGTAAGCCTTGTTGGCATTTTCTATGTGATTGTTAATTTTGTGAAGACATGGTTGCAGATTATTCGGCAAAACAGCAAAGATAGTGACATTGCATAGCACGTTAATTCGCATGAGTTATAAGGAAATGGTAATCAATCGCACGTTATTTTCATAGCTTTTTATTTATGAGCGAGTGACTTTACACTCCTTTGTTAAGGCAGAAATCTAGTTCTGAATGTAATCTTAGTTAAAACATTTACTCTGCCTTTGATTTTAGGAACGTTTGGTTTTTTGATTACTGGAAGAAAATCAAGTACACAACTGTACAAATATCTACCTAGAAACGAACGATACGCGCTCCCCTTTTGTACAATTCTATAATGAAATGTGCAAGAGAAATTGACATTCGTGGAAAATTTTAACCAGAGTCAACGGAGCGTGAAATATAGTCCACAGTGATGTAAGATAGTTGTGGTACTCACTAAAACACAGCATTAGACAAAGTGGCATGGCTCGGTTCTACCTGCCAAATGGACTTAAGCGCAAAATATAGCCAAGGAAACATTAGACGGACTTACTTTGTTGGCTCAGCCAATCAGAAACTTGCAAACAAGTTGGCGTATTTATGAAATAGTTTCCTCCCGGCGAAGAAAGGTCTTCACATAAAAACATACAACAACATTTTATTGGCTGAAGGCATGAGTAGTATTAATAACATGGTGAACGTCATTGGTATAGAACTTAGCTCTTATTTGTTCGTGCAGCTGCATCCCCGATACAAAACGGAACTCAATTTATTTTGTTGACAAGACAAACAAATTATATGTGTCTGTAGTAAGGAGGTATCGAAGCATTTTTACAGTGTTTCTTAACAATAAGGTGACATTGCAAACTAAATCTTGCTGTCACAACAACAATGCTGCTAACAATGCTAAGTAATAAATGTGGAGGTTTCATAGTTATGTACTGAATCAACCAGTCAAGCTAGAGGCTGAATTTAGGTCACGGTGATGAAATGTTGGCAACTTGTCTGTAGTCAGCAAGACTCAACTGCACTCAACTTTTCTTGCCTCTATGGGTAATAAGGTACGATAACTTGATATAAATATAAAACGCTATCACAGGCACTAAGGTGTGAAATATAGGTCACAATGACCTACTTTTATAAAAATCGTGTTGTAGTAAGCAATATTCAAGTTATGCGACTCTTTTATTATAATGACTAAGAAATAACCTAAACGTAAAACATAAATGAAGTCACACATTTATAAAATCTTGATGACAGCGACCTAATTAATGTTGTATATACCAAGACTCCTGAATATATGAAGCTAAGTGTCTCGGGCATAAACAAGGATTGCAGAAGTGATCTATATGCAAAACGTACCAACGGTGGCTGGAGCTTGAAAATTAGGTCAATGTGGTCAATTTTGGTTGATATGTTGGTACTCAACATATGCGTACAAAGTTCGATGATTGTTAGACTTTAAATGTCAGAGAAATTCAAGATTAAGTTACTTCTACCAGCTGTAACTCTAATACAGTCACATTATTAAGTAAAATACCAATTGCAGTATTAGTGCATCTTATGAGATAGCTACATGAGTCATGTTCCTATCACAAATAATACTAGTTATGTATATACTACAACACTCTCTGAGTCTTGTCAAAATGTCTCGCAAACACGTCCATTTAGTCTAGAGCTCTCTCGAACGATGATCGTGGAATGCAATATCAAGCAATTTATTCATTAGCAGAGAAATCATTCCACCATCCTGACTATATTCGAGTTTGTCATCTGCAGCGCCAATATATATTGCATGATAACAGAGTAATTCAAAACATATTTCTCAACATATCACTAAACAAGCCAACTGATAGCTGTATTCACTATATCAATTTTCCTCACCAGAAAGAGCAATAATTTTACCGTTATTTCCTACAAATGTCAAGGAAAATATTTTATAATTAATTTCTGATTGGAATGGCGCGTGTTACGGAATTTCTATCAGATGCAGTCACATAGCAATTTGATGTTCTTCTGGTTTGTGAAATATTCTGTTGCAGCTGTGGGCTGGCTACTCATATGGTTGTGTCTCCTCCAGCCACGGCTTTAACATAGTAGCCAGTTCTACATTATTTTCTTGACTCTCATGAAAATGACGGAATTAAAACTATCACAAAAGCAAGAATTAAGTAATGGCTGATAAATTCAATTGATGATCGAAATTGTCTGTGGCACACTTGACAGGATATACCGCTTGGGTTTGCTTGATCACAAGAGAACGTACTACAGGTATGAGATTTCCGGTGCTTCCGCTTCTGCGCTGCCTCTTCAATTCTCTTCCATTCAAAGTTTGTAGCTCTAGTAAGGCTGAGACTCCTGCATGTGGAACGATTATGTGTACCATCTTCCAAAGGGCTAATGTTGAAATGTTTCAGATGTTATATATGTTTAATTTATATTGTTTGTTAGTTTTTTTTTCCTTGATTATATGTTATCTGTAATTTTATTTTGGACTTGACCTGTTTAAAACAAAATCGAGCTCATTGTCTACCTGACCAATACATTTTATTTTTAGTAAACAAATAATACATAGTTAAATATTTCCCTCTGAGTGTTAACTAATATGATCATAATCAATAAAAGTAATTTATTTGGGTCCTCATGGAATAACCTGTTGTAGGTGATCTTTATCACATACTTTATTATAATTGTAACAGATTTTATCTTCTTTTACAATATAGAATTTTCTAGAAATGAACTTTGGACCTACAACCTGCCTCTTCTTTCCTGTCTTAGTTTTTGATGTAATCTTGATTACCTAAAACATTATTCATTCTTGCTTAACAGCTTGTATCAGACTCATTTCCATTGTAGTGTTCTATATTTGAACTGGGTGGAATTCTTTATTCAAATTATTATTCGTTGGAAATACAAAGTGATCCTAATATTATTGGGTAGAAAAATTATTTTGGAATTATAGTGAATTTAGTCAAGGACGTCTTGGAGTTTATTATTGTGATTAACTGGAAGACTGTTAGTACATCATCACCGTTCAGGCTACTGGTACATTATATTCAAGATTAGAGGCACATCAATACCTTCAGCACTAGATCTTATTTCTAACACGACTTGAGTTGAATTAGAACTTTATTCATTAGGACAAATGATATAACGTTTTGGTATATTTGGGATTTAATTCGCAATAACGTATGGTATTTTTTTAAACTTGTCACTTTGTTTCTCTAAGGAAATAAATTAATTGTTGAATTTTACAAAACGTATTCGTTTTCGCTCTTTCTATTACTTAGTTTGAGACTTAGTTTTAGACCACAGAGTAATAATGCTGGGATGAAGTGAAGGGATCTTTCAGGCGTTTTTTCTGGCCACCCTGAGGTAGCTTTACCTCCTTCAGCTGACAGGTCTTTAGACATCCTGGTGATATGACTGCCAATCTCGAATGTGATTTGATCAGCCGAGAGTGGATGCTTGGAAAACACGTCAATGTGAGAATCTCAGTGTCTGGAACCCTGTCCTGCCATCTTATTCTTATCAGCTTCCTCAGGCAGTCCTTGTTAAAACTATTCCTCCTCTTGGGATAGTGCATGTAGACCGTCCAGGTCTCATGTGCATACAATAGGGTCGGTACCACAATGACTTTTTAGACCTTACGTTTTCTTCGTAGACTTATCCCTATCTCACATATTTACTATAGTCTGTCACAGGCCATTCTTGCTAAGACAGTTGTGGTGTTGGTGTCATCATCGATATAGATTGTATGTGCTGCCGAGATTGGTGAACATGCCCACAGATAAAAGGGTTTGACCATTAAATTGTGATAGAAGGCACCACGTAAGGCGTTTCTGATCTGATGCAGGTTGGTGCATCACCTCCATCTTCTTGATACTGATTGTGACACTAAAATTGTCACAGGCTGAAGAGAAACGGCCAATACTGAGTTGCCTATAAGATCTCAGATTGGCATCCAGGGATAAGTAGTCGGCAAATAGTTCATAAATAAGCACTTCCTATAGTTTGCCTGAAGTTTCCTCAGATAAAAAACGTTCAATCAGTCCAGTATCTAATGTCAATCCTGGTATGATAGACACGGAACGAATCAGTTAGTATGGCAGAAACCATCATACTAAAGAGAGTTGAGGACAACTCATAACCCTGCAGGACCCCATTTGTTACTGGGTTTGGTTCAAAGTAGCAAGCATACCATCATGGAACTGCCGAAACATTATGATCTAATCAAAGGCTCTATGGCCGAATGTATCAAAGGCTTTTGTCAAGTCAATGGATTTCATATACAGCTTGACGTTCTGTTTGCGGGCATTTCATCAAGAGTTGACGAGATGCAAAACGCATGTATATGTCCCTCGTCTATTCTTGAACCATATAGACATTCTGACAGGAGCCTTTGGTGACTGTGACACAAAAGAGGATGAAGCAAAATTATGGCCAGTATTTTCCACCTGGTGATAGCAAGAAAATGCCCAGATGATTGTCCCATGATTGAATGTTTCCTTTCCATTTGTACAAATGGACGATGGATGCACCTTTGTACTCTTGGGGTATAGTTCCCTAAATCCACATTGACTGAAAAAAAAACACGTTTCGTTAAAATGTGTGAACCTCTAGTTTTGTAAACATTTGCTGATATATCATATGCTCCATGTGCCTTGCCATTTAATAGCAGATCAATTGCTTTCACATTTTCAGTCAGCCTTTAAGGATCAGACAGTTATACGTTGATTCCCGCTTTGGGTGTTGATCAAATGCCTCCTCGCTGACAGATAGTTGTTCACTGAAGACTCTATTGAAGTGTTCTGCCCATTTTTTATGTATCTTTTCTTTGTAATTGTTTCATGAGTCCCTTTATGGCAGCATTGTTCGTATCAATTCAATCTTCATGTTTACCTATGACAGGGCCGAGGTTTTTGATGCAACTGAGCATACATAATCTCTGAAGGTTGCCCAGTTGTATCCAGTTGGCTGCACTGTAATTTGACAAATTTCTGTTTCACATTCTCCTATTTTAGTTTGGAGACATTATGCGTTTAGGACATTTCCTGCTAGGCTAAATCCGGATGCTGAGATTGGAGATTATGAGCCGGTGTTCAGCCCAGCATTCTGCACATTTCATCGCCTTCGTCACTCGGACATACGGCCTGTATCTTCTCTTGACGATGGCGAAACCAATAAGATGCCAGTGTTTTAGAGCGTGGGTGGTCAGTTGCGATTTAGCAGGCGAAAGACTGTGTTGTTGATTAAGACGTTGCACATAGTACATTTCCCCAATAGGAAGAGAACGTTGTTATAGCATTAGCCGGCACCATTTTTGCTAATGATAGCTTCTGTCTATGTTTAGTGATCTATGCCAACTCTTTGTTTGAAGTCAACAAGGATGATGAGCTTGTCTGTCATTGGTATTTCGAACATATGAGAGACCAGATTTTCATAAATTTTGTCTTTAATGCCATCTGGGTTGGTCACAGTGGGTCCATAGGCGCCGATGATAGTTGCATGTCGTTTTCATGACAGTGTGAGCCTCATTTGCATTAATCTGCCATTCATGTCCTTCGACATATCTATGCGCTTGCTAACCAGCTGCGATTTGATGGTAAACCCAATACCAGCTTCGCGTCGCTCTTCATTACTTCGGCCACTCCAGTAGGTGTTGCCTATTTCCACTTTAGAGAGTTATCCATTCTCAGCTAGTTGCCTTTCACTCTGGGGCTACTATTTGGATGTTGAATCTGGACTACTTTCTAAAAAATATAGATGTTCTTAATACTGGTATATCTGCTCATGTGCTGTTCATTAGTATACTTACGGTCTAGGCACCGATGGTGAGTTGCGTCACCTTTTGTCATATTGCAAGGTAGATGAACCTACGGTGTGTTTCCATTCAACCCCGTATGCTGACTACGATTATGGTGAAACAATCACTGTTTATGGGCACCTTTTAGAGCCCATTTCTCATGCTACGGAGGTGATCAGTGTCATTCTAAAAATGGCTGCTCAGTCACTCCTGGGATTCACGAGTTCCACTGCTATAATGGTCCAGTGAAAAGCGTGCCAACGCCCTGAGCCGTCTGTGTGCAGGTCTGCAGGTACAGCTCCCTGTGTATCCACACCTGTTGCTTTGCGGCTTTCCCACATAACTTGTAGAAAACATCTATTGGGCGTAGGGGAATTTGGTCAAGACTTGGGTATGAGTTGAATTTAAGTGAGAGAAAGCTGCGCAGAGTCGCTCTCACCGTCTTATCTTTCTTTATCTCTTTCAACCCAATGGCACAAAAGTAGCATTCTATGTCTTAAGCCATCTGTTTGAGCTATAATTTAATGTTTCCAATTGATGGTTAATCACTTGTTCATTTTGATTATTTTTAGGAGATGGATAATACCTTGATGAGTCGTCGCAAACCAAGTAAAGAAATGCATTGATTCAACAATATAATTTACATAAACCAAGAATAATAAAGGGCCTAACAACCTTGGGAAACCGATTGATATATTTGTATAATACTAAATAATAACTCTTAAATAATAACTATTTACTCAATATAGGAAAGACAGCTTTCAAACCAATTGTAGAAGAATCATTATATAATATTAATGAATATTGTTTCTTTAGTAGACTTTGGGAAGTGGTTCATTTTATACCTGCCATATGATATCTTATTTTTGTCCATGAAAGTTTCAGCCAATTGTACATTTCATATTAATCTTTGTGTCTGATGGCGGTGGTACTTTGATAATACAAGTATTTGTCGGTGGATGAGATCCCTGGCCTATAACTTTGAATTAAGGTAACTTGTTCGATAGTTAATTGGCAATTCGGTTACAAAAAGATAACTACAAATTCATTGGCCTTATTATATTTTTGTTATTACAAAGACTACCTCTGCAGCATTTGTAATTTAGATGTAAATGCCAGAATAGAGACTGATACAGTGGCATAATAATGTTGATCTTGTATGACATCATAGTCCCCTAAAGACGTTTTCTTTTGCAACCCAACGAGTAATTAAAACTACTACTCACGTAGCCGATCGACAACGTACATATCTTAACATGTACTGAATCCTTGATAGTTTAATAATATCTAATTTTCTACAAGTATTTGCTATCACTCAGTTAAAAAAACGCCCTACAACTATGGTTGCATGATTTATTCTCTTTCATTTTATAATACAACCATGTATGAATATTTTGTACTACGTGAGGATTACAATGTGCCTGTTTAACATGCAGTTCCTGATTTTACACGCAACTCTTACAGCTGTCTAGTAGATTAACAAAGAACATGAAAATGCACCAAAAGGCCTTTATTAAGGTTCGTCGAGAATTAATAACGTATCACGATCTTTCAATGTAAATTATGGCTGCAAATGCTCTCCTGACAATTTTAATCCCGAGGAAAGTAAGTAATCTTCAGTTGCTATTTGTTGCAGCAGCATCGGGCCACAAAAGAACACCAGTAAAAGATGAAAACATTTCTCCCCAGGTTTGAGAACCTGTTGAGCACTTTACCCATACCCGGTGACCTGCAAGGCAATGTAGTGCGGCGGCAGTGCTTCCTTGAGCGACATCTACCTGATCGAATGCATTTGCTCTCCCTTTCACTTCGCCTTCAACTACAATTTCAGTTTGTACAGTTCCTCTGTGAAGCATAGATATGATATTAGTAAAGAAAAAGTACGTGCCATTTATTGGACATGTAAATACTCCGGTCGTAGGGTCGTATGCATGACCTTCATTGTAGTCGACCTTGTCAAATAGAAGAGAACGCCCTCTTGAAATCGTGACTGGACTAGAGGAGAACATCGCTGTAAAGGCAGCTTTTCCTGTCACATCCCTTTTAATACCTTTTGTGGCAGGCATTCTTTGCTCTACAATATATATATATATAATAACATCCTTATATATATATATATATAGCACCTCTTCTACCTAACTATATATATGTATATGTATATATATATATATATATATATATATATAAAGAGTTTGTATAAAGCAATAAAGCAATTTGAATATGAACAGCAGTATCGGATATCCAACTGCGATTCGCTCATGGCTCAGTAATGCGCATATAGAAACATTGTTTCTATGGTATGTTATGGATTCTATAGACCAATGATGAAATTCCACTGATTAATTATTTGGCGACGTAAGAAAAACAAACCGAAACAATATTAATGATCCCCCCTTCTCTAAACGAATTGAGCAAGATACACAATTTCATCACGATCCATTCTGCTTTCCCTTGTCTCATCCCCCCCACACTATCAGTCATAAGTGACAAAATACGCAGAAATCTTGAATGAGAGAGAGAAAAAAGAAATTGGACTGGAAACCGAATTTACACGAAGAAACCTAAAGGAACCTTGTTCATAGTAACGATATATGTGCACACTTTCCTTGGGATTTATCTACATTGTTCATTGTATCAATGATACACGGCCGCATTAACCTGTCGACACTACGGTAGATTACTTGGTTACAAGGCACACATACTGTAATTTATTTTATGCTCTTTGTTGTTGCAGTTTTGTGTTGGCTTTTTTTAAATAAACTTTTACTACAGTTCTAAAATCCAAATAATTTTAAGTATGAAACTGTCAGAATGCCGCCCACCCCACTCCCACACTTTTTCTCTCACTGTGTTAGTTCATCAGGCAACAGACTAATCGAGCAACAGAGAAACACAGAGATTCACAATAAAAAAAATGCCCTATGCTAATTATATCTAACCCCCAAACAACATGTCTGTCTGTCTGTCTGTCTCTGTCTCTCTCTCTCTATAATAATAATAATAATAATAATAATAATAATAATAATAATAATAATAGCTTTGTGACAATAGTTTTTATTACATTTTGGGAATTTAGCAATTGCAGTCCAGATAAATACTTTAATTTGTTTTCATGTCAAAAGCAGCAAATCTATAAAAAGTCTTTTAGATGCGTTGGCATCTTGTAATCAACTTAAAAGATGTACTCACTGCAACAAAACAGCAAATATTTCTTGTAGATTCCTATTTGGTTCATCATTTGCAAGTCTGATGTATTTATTCTGACATGCATTGTCTGACCTTATCAAACCTTGTGTTTATTTACATAATAATGCACTTAGTTATTGACTCATCATATGCCCATTCTCTATTTATTATAGTTTAATCTATGTCTGAATATAATTTGTCATTGACGTTTGCTTGTTCATGTGGTACCATTCAAATTACACTGCCAATTCCAAGACCGACCTTTAAAACATTGCTTAATTTCTTTAAGGTGCTAATTGAACAAAGTAACTTTGAAATGAGATTATGAGCTAATCCTTGTGCATTGTAATAATTTGCTGGGTCAAGTCTTTCATACACAAAATGCGAAACTCATCGAAGATGTCACATAGTATTAATCTTTGTTTATATATTAGCTGGATTGATACCTAATGTTCGAAGATTGAATAGCGATATCATATTTCAAGTTTTCGGACTCGCCTATTCTAACCTGTTTTACGGTCGGATTAGCAACTATGTTTATTCTTTCCAATATTTAATACACATTTACAAATATATCATCTTCATTCCCAATTTTCCACTCCTCTCTACTTTCTTTGGATATCTAGCAAACCAGTCACTCTATACATCCAAAACGTATTTCGATAGTGTATATCTATGACTACATGATATATGGGTGTATATAAAAACAATTTTCTAACCTGTTGCTTTGTTGGTTAATTTATATTGTCAGAAGCTTCTTTGTTCTTAAATTAGTCATGGTAAACCAGGTAGGATCATTACCTAAACAGCTGATTTCAAAATTTAATCCTGTCAAACATCCATTTCCTATGATCACTTTTTCTGTGCAAATATTGGTGTGCAAAATGTTGTTCAACCGTCAGTGATACTATCCGTTATGCTCCACTATCCAGTGACACTATCCACTATGCTCAATCAAGTCAAAGAACTTTTTCTCTAGTGAAGTGGTATTTAATTTGTTCTGTAGCTTGAATTATGCTTTGCACAGGCTCAGCCAATAGCTATTTGATAAGTTTGATCATCAAATATAATTGCACTTTTACAGTATAAAATTGTCACATTTGTCCAATGATAACGTTTCATGTTTGGTACAGTGTGGTTGAATGTTACCTATTTAAAACATGTACTCAGGTTAATTTATTCGATTGAATCATTTCCTAATACTTTACGTCTTAAGAAATGAATGAAAGGCCCTTCAATTTATTTCTCACTTGCTTTCGAATTGGTAAATCAAGGGTTTAAGCTTTGATCAATTATTGAATTAACCGTAAATACTTTAATGTATCTGTCACTGATACCTATGTTGTTTACGAGCATTTCAAATTATTATTAAAGAGCCTTTTCTTTATTTTGCTTCTAGCGCGAAAAGGATCATGCCATTTAAAAATTTTCAGGTTGCTCATAATTCTGGTCAATTTATTAGATAAATCATAGGCTTTCTTAACTTTGAGTAACAAATGTCAGCATGCAGAACAAATATAGGGGAGAAAATAATTTGAGATCATTAGTTTATGAAGAGAAAGTCGTTTTTATATTTCAAGTAATTTAAAGTTGGACACAAAATGTTATAAAATATTACCTGTCTTAATGCGAGTCTTAAAGGACACAAGATCCGCGATTTTGTCTCGCATCTCAGCCTGACGTAACTCTATGTTAGAAACGGCACGTCGCATCCAGACGGAGCCAGACGAATCCATTTCCATATTGTCTTGTGTTACGTTGGCATCAGAAACCTTGATGGTACCTGATTTTGTCACATTACAATCAACATTATTGTCGTCCATACGATGTTCTAGCATCCGTATTCGTTCTTCAGCCTTCTGTAACCTGAACTCTAGTTCCTGGATATTCGCCAGTCGTCTTTGAGCCTCGTCAAGACGTTCCTTAAGCACACCAATCTCATCTAATTTTCTATCGAACTCACGATCGCGTTCTTCCAAAACCCATATTTTCTTCAGAAGGACTGAAATACTTCCACTATCCTGGTCATAGTTGAGTTTGTCATCTGCTGCTGCAAGATATATTACTTGAAAGAGAGTACAAACAAGGATTAAACATTGCACCATGTCAATAATGTTGCAAACACCTACTGCTCAATATGCCTTCCTTATAGTGCATATATGTCTGCCACACGAATCGTTTATATAGGCCAGTATTGGTCTGATAAGAAGACACATACGTCATAGTTCACCTCACCTTAAATTTAAAAATAAATTAGCTTTGACATTGTACATTAAGACATTAACAACAAGTCATAAACATACAGGAATAGACTAACCTTCTTACCTGGTCTGTTCCACGTATACATAATACATATAAACAAACACGCACACATGCATATACGGACACAAAGACGAAAAATATAGATATTTAGCAGAGAGAAATATAGATAAGTAGTACACCATCCATCCATCCATTAATCCATCCATCCATCGATCCATCGATCCATCCATCAATCCATACATACATACAATCATACATACATACATACATACATACATACATACATACATAGACAAGAATTAAACTGAAGACGATGGCTCACCTGTTCAGGAGCTAATTTAGGAGACATGCGTTTCTGAAGAATTACAAAAGAAAACTGAAACATTGAGATGAGGTAGCTATCGCCTTTTTACATCGCATTTGGTTTTGCAAACAAATGGTGAAACCATTAAAGGAGACTTCAATGAGTTTGTATAAATGAAAAGAAAGAATATATAACTGTGTTTATTTTGTGAAAATAGCGAATTTGTAAAGTGGGGTCTGTTAAGGATAAATTGCTTTCGTAAAAGAAAGGCAACACATATGTAAACTCTTCAATTCCATTACATTTAAGACGATATTAATGTGTTGTCTAAGACGGAAAAGATATCGATGACAGTGACCTCGTCTATTTTTTTTTCGTCATTTGAGAATTTTGCATATGTATCTCTCTATCTATATTATAGTCGATAGTGCATCTCACCATCACCATGTATTGTTTTACCGCTAAAAGAATGATGGAAGCATCCTTTAAAACCAAAAGCTTTTTCATTTATAAACTATACATCTGACATTGCTGCCAAGCAATAGACGGATACATCGGGTGTCGGTGCGTGGACGGGTGCGTCGATGGTGTTGGAGGTACGAAGCTGTCCAGTGACACTGGCTGAATCACGCACAGGTACCTGAACGATATGGGCCGTTTACATCGAAACATAATGCCTCTGAATCTCTCTTGAGAGTCCGACTAGGTCGAGCTATTTGCGGTTTCCGCTCTTTTTCTCCAATCCAAACTTTTTCCCAAAAAGACATCCACGTTTTATAAACTGTCCCAAAGTCATCCAAATGTCTTTGGTCACTCTTTTCATATTTGGCGAGTAGTTGATTGGCGATTTCAACCCAGGTCTGTTCTTGATACGTCGTACTTAAAGACTGTATCCACCTTGCATGAAATGTTTCAAATAATTGTTTAATATGTTAAGAAGAGTTGACGAAGAAATACCCGTTTTAATAGAATTATATTACATAATGCATGGATTATGCATGTATCTTTATCTATTATCACATACAACACTGCGACTTACCACTTTCCAATCGCATCAACTGTCTCCCAGACCGTGGGTCGTCTTGCATGGATGCAACACTGAAACACTGTACAATCAGACGATACGAATCCAGAGTAATGCTTACAAAGAAAGATGATTTGCATGGAAGAATTTTTATAAATATTTCTCTACCATTATTTCAAATTGTTTTCCAATGCAGCTTATGAGTTAATTGGTTTATAGTTGGCTACGAGACCGTGGTTTTGGCCTTAACTTTTCAGCGCTAAATTCTTACAGAGCCTGATATATATATATATATATATATATATA
>JAECUM010027856.1:0-24930 GCA_016617855.1 Megalonaias nervosa | reverse complement strand
CATGATGGTCACTTCTTTTTATAGTCGATGAGTTGCGAAGCGTCGATCCAAGAGTCAAAACTGGGAGGATATCCTTTCCAACGTACTTTGACTTCTTTGACACGTTTTTTTCCTACTTTTCCGGTTCTTCGATCGAGTATGCTTTCGATCTCGCACACGTCATCTTCTTTTTTGGTCACATGTTGTAACTCGAGCAAGTAAAACGTTCCTTTTAACACTTCTCCGTTCATGTCTTCTAATTTATAGACGGGAGGATGACGGCCACGCACACGTTCGGTGACACGAAACAAATCGGTAGTCCAGTTGGGTAAGTAACCTTTCTCGAAAGTGCGTTTCGTATTTCCAATGCGTACCCAATCTCCTGTTGCCAATACTCCACCTTTCTTGGGGACAGTTACCGTCGAGAACGTACCAAACAAACGCTCGAAGACGGTCACTTCATTGTCGGGAGTCACTTCTTGTGGGGCACACCCTATGCTCCGATGGTAAGATTGGTTGTACGATTGGACGAGGTGTGGCAAGATCTCGATGTACTTCAGAGTGTGTTGATGCGTAAAATATTTCCACATGCGTTCTTTCACGGTGCGTTGAAAACGTTCCACGATGCAGGCTTTGGTTTCGGGATTCTCGGTGGTGAAAAAATGTATGTCACGTTTCTTCAATTCTTTTTGGAAAGCTTGGTTCAGAAATTCGGTGCCTTTGTCGGTTTGCCATCGAAGAGAGTGACGCCCACTTTGTTTCAACACCAGTTTGAGGGCTCGCACTAACTCACAGCTGGATTAGGAAGTCAATGGCACGACCCAAGCAAATTTGGAAAAGACGTCGATGACACAAAACAAATATTTGTAACCACGATTGTAGGTGGTCAAATGAGAGACATCGGCTAAATCGGCTTGCCATTGATGATCGATGCCTTCCACTCGGGTGCGACTTCTGGAAAATTTTCGTCGAATGGGTGTGTGTAAGGTGTACGTGGCTTGTTCTTGTAACCAGCGTTGCACTTGAGGTAAACAAACACTTTTCAGTCGAGTTTTGGCAGCACGATACAATTTCTGAACCCCTCCGTAACCTGCAGGATGGGATGGATCGTAGTAAATGCTGGCTAACACCTCCTCCATTTTTTTAATAAGTGATCCACTCCTCGCTGATGGTACTCTGAAGTGGTTTAGAAACGGTTTTACGTGTCCGATGTACCACAGGAGTAGAAGTCGAAGGTAGTTTTGGTGGTAGTGGCGGTGGCAGTGGTGGTAATGGAATGGCTTTGGTCTTCTTTTCTTTTTCCACTTCTGCTTTCCCTTCTTTCTTTTTCACTTCTGTCAAAGGTGGAGTGGACATCATCTTTTTAACCCAAGTTTTAAGTTTTTCTCGTTGCGGTGTAGGAAAGGGGTCAACAATGACGCTGCGATATTACTAGGGATGGGAGCTGCTGACGGTGTTTGAAAGACTTCTCTTGCCTCTTCTTCCTCAGGCAACCGTGGGGCTGCCTCTGTCTTGACCACTAGGAGTGGTAGTGGTGGTGGTGGTGGTGATGAACTTTCCATTAGGGCCTTAAAATCTTTCAGAGTGGGTAGAGCTGTTTCGTCTAGAGCTTTCTGGTGAAAGAGTTGCAGTCGTTGCAACAACTGACCGTACCGTTGCGATTTTTCCGTTTCTGACATATCGCTGCGATCCATCAAGGATTGCAATTCTTTTTGTAACTGGGACATCTCGGTCAAATGAGGATTGGGAGGTAAATGCGGGGTTCGTTGTTCTTGCCAACGATGGTATTCCATCCATCGTTTGTGAGGCACTAAAGCTAATTTTCTTCCTTTCATTGGATTTCAAGGATCACGTCTGAGATCATTTGACTCCAGAGGTCCCTTTTATCTTCTTGGATCTTTTTATCTTCATCCTCCCAGGATGTTTCTCAATAGTCCTTTCAGTAAGGGTCCTCCTATTGTACCCACTACTCCTTTCAGTAACATGGGTAAAAAAGGCAAAATTCCTCCGCGTTGCACCAACATCTTTTTCTTTTGACCAATGGGTATTTTCTTTTGGACCATTTTGGCGAAGAACGTGTCGATGTTTGGCTAAGCATTCTTTCTGGTGTTTAGACAAAGGTATCGTGCCTTTCAAGACATTCAGACAACATTCGCACACGGTATCGATGACATCTTCGGAGGCAGTTTGAATGAGTTTTTTTCGCATTGGTGGAGGAGCTTTAGACAGGACGGACAACATGTCCCAATGTTTGGCTAAACGAGGTGGCAGTCCTTTCCTTTTCTTTCCTTTTTGGGCAGAAGAGGAATGCCTTTTTTGGGCTGACATCTTTCTCGGTGAGTTCGTTGGTTCCGTGGCACACAGCAAAAAATACACTAACGTCGATGACATGTCACACGGTCTTTGATCCTTTTTTGGGTACTATCGCTTCGTCATAAAGGTGACGATGTGTTTTCCAAAGTCACCAAAGAATCCTCCTCTTTGGTGACTCCTCTTTTTCTTTGGACGAGCGTGTCTTTTCTGGGAGTGACGTCGATGTTAGGCTAAGCGTTGTTTCGGATGACGATACTGTCTTTATCTTTTTCTTTTTCCTTTCTGGACAGGAGAGCGACAATGAGGAGCCATCTTTTGGTGAAAAATATACACTGACATCCACGGCTCGACAGACGTCCTTTTATCATTTTTTAGAATCTTTTAGAATCTTTTTAAAATAAATCCCTTTGAGAAGTACCGTAGCAAATTCTCCCCTTTGGTTGCTCCTTTTTGTCTTTGGACGAGTGTGTCTTTTCTGAGGGTGACGTCGATGTTTGGCTAAGCGTTTCTTAGGATGACGTGACTGTCGTTTCCGTTTTCCTTTTCCTTTTTGGACCAAAGAAGAGTGACGATGGTAACGGTGTGCATTTCTTGGAGGGGACATCTTTGGGCGTGCAGCAGCACAAAAAACACTGATCCCTATTGGTTGCCTCGGGACTTTTTTATACTGGAATGCGACGCCACTGATTGTCCTTACGTCGTATCAGCTTGATGACAGGCAACACACGTCGTGGAGGAGTTCGTAACGGACTAAATCGGGACAGTTCTTGCTTGGACAAATCCAGTAAACTCTTTAATACGCCCGATCTTTGTTGGACTTTAATTTTGGGGGCAGGTACTTTGTGAGCAGCGGCCACTGCCGCTAAAGTGGAAGAGGGTGTCACAGCTGCTGAAGGAGAAGTTCTTGGAGGCACGGGTTTCCAATGTTTCATTAAATTAGGAAAGACACGTGTCAAATTAGGTTTGGCAGGCATCACCAGCAACGGAGAAGTGGAAGAAGCTGAGGCTACTGGAGACGCTGCTGTCACCGTTGTTGAGGTAGGTCGTGGCTTGCGAATGTATGGTTGCATCCTGGCGGCAGTACCTCTCTTGCGAGTAGAAGCTGTTTTCTGTGGACTTTTCTTTTTCTTTTTCTGTGGCTGTGACCTAGTCTTGACACCGTTGCTCCTTTTCTTTTTCTTCTGGGTACGTTTGGGTGTGACCTTTTTCTTGGCAACGACTTTGGGAGCATTAGGATCCCATTTGAAGACGGAACGAATGATGATACCTCCTAGAGAGCCGCTACCTCCAGGTTTCAAAATGATTTGCTTTTTGGTTTGAGTGTTGATGCGAGTATCGGCTAGTTGCGTCAAGGCGACTTTGTTTCTCTCAAACAAACGTTTGGTTTTATGTGGAATGTGAATGATGCCTTGCAGTAATTGACGTGCTGTCACCGTAAACCATCGTAAGACTTCTTTGAGACTAGATTCTAAGACACGAGCACGCATTGCTGGATTCTTGTTGCGACTGATGACATACAAGACACGAATCAATTTAATGGGAAGATGAGACTGAAGGGACGTCATGATGATGATGTGTGAGACAGAGTCAAAGGGACCGAGGTTTTTATAGGCTTTTTGGTGATTGTGATTAAGTCGGCGAAGGGGACGTGTACACGACAGGCCCTCCGTTTTGGCACCAGTGGTGAAACAGATGGGTACGAGTAAATAAGCGTGTGGGGTTTGAGTGGCATCGTCGTACGCATTTGTCACCCAAGGCGTCCCTAACTGTTTGGCTAAGAATTGTACTTGTATATATCTCTAGGGCTTTTAAACAAGACCACGTAATGAGCATTGAGACTGATGGTACAATGGGCTTTACTTTGTTGAAACAAATTTTGGGTGATGTAAATGACACTAGCATTACGATGATGCGCTTTGCGCGTAAACCACAGTTTAATTTCTTCTTCGTCTTTCCTAACATGTCGTCAAAAATAACCAAATGAGTTTGACTAGGGTCAGACACGATCCCGTCGTCCTCGCCAGGAATGCCTTCCACAAAGATGCTGGAATCGCCTTGACTTTCTCGCAGAAGGTAGTACGCCGATTGCCACTCTTTGTAACACCACAAGATGCGTTGAGGGGGACGATCGATCATATTATGTTTATGTTCGATCAAACGTTTGACAAATTCGGTTTTGTCTTAACCGCTCGGTCTGGCAATGAGCATGTTAAAGGGATGGCGAAGATACAAGGCCTCCCAACTAGTCCGATCTACGTGTTCGTCAATGACTTTGACAGTGGAGGAAGAGGGAGCAGAGACAGTAGAGGTAGCCATAGTAGTGTAAGAAATGTCGCTTTTGACACGAAGACAGACAAGACTAGAGTTTTTATACTTTTTTTCAGGACACGTTTATTACCATCTTTAATGGTGAACAACACGAAAGACAAAATGCATAAAAGCCAATTGGTTAAGTACCTGCATGAAAGACACATCAAAACGATCAAAGTGGAATATAAACAAGTCTCTGTACAACATTTGTGATGATCAAGAGGTGAAATCGTAGGGGTAGTGTGTAATGTTTTGAGAGTCTCGACACTCCTTGACACAGTTACACAAGAGTCCTCCCGGAATGGCCTTTGGGGAAGTCGATCACAGTCCTGTCCTGAAGAGAGTGGTTTTCCTCGGTCACGACTTCTTTTTCTTCTTCTGGCACTGTCACTAACAGTGGTTTAAAAGTGACTTTTTTCACGGAACGTTTTAATTTTTTAGGATTACAAATCTTTGGCATAGTGTGCCACTTCTTTTGTCCATGACTCAAACCCCCAATTTTTCCAGTCACGTACATCTTTCCAGTGAGGGTGTAAGTCACAAGTTACACACACGTCGTCGTATACATCTTCAGTACCTAAAAGTTGACGAATCTTGTTTTCCCGTAGAGATTGAGAAGTATCAAGATGAAAGCACAAAGCTTTGAGCAGAATGAATCTCTCGTGTACATTTAAAGGGACCACTTTCATGCTTTTTGGAGTGGTAGGTCCTGTTCGTAAAGAATCCACAAGGAATCGGCTGGTAGATGAAATCCCAGAAAGCAAGTCACTAAGACACACACTACACGTCGACCCCAATTCAATGGACACAGTTCTAGTAATAGGTGTTGGTAATCCTCTGTTTAAATAGTGTCATTGATTTCCTTCCGCGGAATCTGTTGTATCACGAATGATAAAGGTCGTGGCATAGTAGTCTGTTTTTATACCTTATTTCGTGTAAGGTAATAAGTGTAACTTTTGAACAGAATCGGTTTTATTTTAGCACCGCACCAAAAATGTTTAGTCACTAACTCACACACCACACGTCGCACAGAAGTTTCCTCTTGAACTAAGTTTACATTGTGTAAAATATTTTGGTAACCCTCTAACTCGTCCGTTGGAATTCGGTGTAATAGGATCACCTTGTAAGTTGAACGAGTGACATCCAAAAATTTATGAATTTCACGCGATTCATCAATGTCTGGCCACTGAAACACTTTCATCAAAATCAGTCCTCTTATAGCATTTAGGTACCAGTGGTTCAAGCATCGGTGACGTAACGGATGTAATGGTTCTTTGCGTTTCACTTGTATTTTGACGAACTCGCCGTAAATACGTTCTCTCAATTCCACAGGCGAACCACGAATGTTATCTTGTAAAGTATCCATAACCATGTCAGTCAAACACTTCTCTCCTAGAGCTAAAGTAATGAACGTAGTGAGTCATTTCTGACCCCTGCCATTCAGGGTAACGGTCAAGAATGTTAATAAAATCTTCAAATGTAAATGGTCTAAAGCGAAATAGTAGGAAGAACGCATCCTTGATTCAGAGAAATCGGACTTGTTTGTTGACTTTGGTCAATTTCCTCTTATGAATTTCTCGACACAAATGTTCTACAGTCACTAATTGAGATTTGGCTCTGGCAAGTCCCTGCCAAATGTCCTTGTAGATCTTCTCTTGCAATTCGTTTGGTAATCTTTGAAGATTATTTTTTACAGCGGGTTTAAATACTTGTCTAGGGATTGTCCAACATTTGACTCCTAACTCCGTAGCTAGCTTTTTACACAACATGGTAGGGTCACTTCAATGACGAGGTCCCACTAAAGGCAGGTAGTGACACTCTGGAGACCATCGAGCATGTTCCAGGTAAGCGCAATCTTTCTTCTCCCATTCGTGGAGTGAGACACCGCAACTGAAGCACTTGACTTTATCTCCTTCGCCCAAGTAGAAAAATCCAGCTCTGGCTAATTCTTCGGGGGTAGGTCCTCCTAGATATTTTGGCCATTTTCCTTGGAAGGTTTGCAATCGACTTGCACGATGTCACGGTACTACCTTGCTACATTGTTGCCAGTGTCCAGTACCGTGACGTCACCCTACCTGTTCCATTCCTCTTGTCGCTATACAGGCCCAGGCTGTACTAGTCGCTATACAAAATTCCCATTGTGGGCAATATTACCCCAGGCTGTGGTTTTGGGCCTATAAATCGTGGGGCCATATTACTCCAGGCTGATGTTCCTTCTTTGGCATGATGAGGGCCCTATCGCCCCACTATACTACTGATGACATATTACAAGAAAAGGAGAAGAGAGGTGTACCGATATCCTTCGCACGGAAGGCAGCACAGCTGAGTGAAACTGTATTAACCTGTTAGAATATTGACATAAAGAAAGCCAATCTTGTTAGCATAATAATACTATTTAAATGAATTAACGGCCACATTATCCATGAACAAGAGAGTTATAAAAAATTGGCGAGTCCACAGACAGATCCACAACAGTGATAAACTTTTATCTGTAAAGTATGTCATGTTTTTGCAATGCACAATAAGATGTTATCAGAAACAATTGACTGTTATAGTGCAAACAATTCGATATATGAAAAACCATGTAAGGGCTGAATTCTAAAATTTTAAACAGTCGGCATGTTTTAAATGTCCCGTATGTTTATTCTAATTTTCAAAGTATGATCGTACATTAAAACGACATTTCGTGCTGCGCACTACATAACTCTAGCAGTGATATACAACAATCAGATATATCATGGAAATGGGAAACATCTAAATAGAATGCATCAGCAATGTAGTTATATCACATAAATTCGTAAATGTTATACACCAATGATTTACAGAGGTACTGGTTATATTCCTATGTTTTACAGGTCGTGTGGTACAAATTGCAAAATAAAACTAGTGTAGAACAGAGCATTACAAATCTTATATATACATATATATATATATATATATATATATATATATATATATATATATATATATATATATATATATATATATATATATATATATATATATATATATATATATATATATATATATATATATATATATATATATATATATATATATATATATATATATATATATATATCTGTGTGTGTGTACTGCTTTTTGTTTCGTTTGATATCTTATATATTACCCACAATATTTTCATCAACTTGAGCGAAGACTTTGATTCTGACAAATCATTTAGGAACGTACATTTGGGTTTACATTGGTTTGGATGTTATTAAAATCTTCTCGTTGCAAAAGGCAATGCGACATCAGGTAGCCGATTGTGAACTGACGAAGAAAAACGGAATAATCACTTTAACAATTTCTTAGGTATCTAATGTTGATGGTATACCTCTTGGCATCTGTAATAGCTCTTTAAAAAGTATGCAGTGTGTAACTATGAGAACAGATTAGAATATTGGGTAGTAAACAGAGTAAATAATGTGCTCTGCTGTAGTCAAAATCTTATCTTGTTATTACCTCAAAACCCTCCTAAAGTATTTATGTGCACTCGGTTGTATGTATACAAACTCTTTTCGTCTTCTGCGGATAGATGTTCTTAGTGGCAACATGTTGCGCTTTGGTTCATTCGTGTTCTTCAACTTGTTTTATAACATGATGTTGAAGACTATGTAGAGAAACAACCTTACTTTTAGACCAAATGAACGATATACCTAACACAGTTTCGCCGTTACAAATCACAAATGTATAGTTCTGCTTGAGATCATCTAATTTATTTCCCATCGTATGATTTCATTATTTTGTAACGTGCTTTGTACAGTCTTAGACAATTTGGACTTTTCGTGTTTTTAATGTAAAGTTCCAGTGTTGGCTTTTAAATTCATGTAAACATTCTCCATGTTGACTACCAAGTTGAATTCCATGTGGAACATGTTGCTTTTGCTATGTAATCTTCCATATTCTTTGCGAACCTTACATTTCGTCATGTTTTTGTGATTGATTTCTCTCATTTAAATTTATAAGATCAAAATAAATCCCAGTTTGAAATGGTTACTTAAAATATTATTTGAAAGTAGTGGAAAAATAACAACTAATATGATAAACATAAGGATTAAAAATATATCCAAAATAGTGTCTGATATGATAGCATCTCTCGCGAACAAAGATACAAATATAACAAGGTAGTAACATCATTCAGCATGGCGAATTTATTAATTTATAAAATTTTCATCAGTATTCCCTAATCTATTTTCCATGTGAGCTAGTAAACTATTACTGAATGCAAATATCGTGTGGTCTTCGTTTAATATCGTGTGGTCTTCTTTCAGTTGATTTTGTAAACTATAAACCCTCAGTTGGAAGAATTATGCTAAGTATAGATGTCACGGTGAAAATTTTAATAGATGACAACGATTTGATAATTTAGCAGGTACAAATATTTGTTACTTGGTATTCATTTGTTTATCATAAATCTTTCAAGCTCATTTTTAGTCAAGTTTTAAACACTTATCTTCCTGCATATTCCCTTTCTGATAACTATGTTCTGTTAGTTTTTGGCACTCTTCAAATTCCGTTGAAATCGGACTATTCGCCATTGCGACACTAACTTCGTTTTCTAGTTGTGACTTGTACCTTTCTTTGCTATTTAAGATAGTTGAGTTAGGTAGAGATTTTAACATCAAATAATTTAAAAAGTAAGCAAGTCAAGAGGATTAATCAGAGATGACTGTTGCTATGTAGATCTATATTATGTGTACTATCATTCATGATGATAGTTTGCAAGTGTTTGTAAGTTGATAATATTTTAAAAACTGGTTTTCTAAATGAATTGGTTTGTCCTGGTTAATGTATCATCCTAATAGTGTGTAGATCTATTCATACATGTCAAGGTTGAGTTATCCAAGAAGACACCACGTGATGTGAATTGGGGTAGTGGGTTTTCTGTAAGGCCAGGCTGACCTAAGTTCTAATGATCTAGTGTAACCCACGTGACCCTATTTACCGGTTCGACGTGCAATGTAAATAAGTCACTGAACCGTTTTAATGTTTTAGTAGCAACGTCTTTGCATTAGATATAAGAGGATTATTGCGTAGAATTGAGCATTCTTAGTAGTACCATCAGTCCTAGAGGCTATTCAGTTATATTGAGAGGATTGATTCAGTTATTTAATTTAATCGTATGCTGGAATTACGGTGCCCGACATATTCAGATTAGTTTGAATAATAGCTGTACGGAATTACTGTGAATTCATTTTGAGACTATTTGGATTTATATTGTTGCGGAATTACTTTGAATTCATTTAAAGGCATTTTTAGATTATAAAAAAGTGACTCGTCTGTACTGCTGAGACATCAGTAGATTATTGGCCATCGTTCGGAATACGATTGGAACTCATACGGGTGACTCAAGAAGTTTGGACTTGATAGAACTATTTAGAACTTTAGGATTTCACTCACCATACTGTGAATTATTGTTTACGTTTTCACGTTGTATTTTAGGGAAATAAACTATATTTTCAATTATACAAAACTTGTTGGTTTTCGATCTTTTTTGTTACGTATTTTAAGACCATCGGGCAGTAACACTTTGGACATTTTCAATTACTCCCAAATATTGAAACACATTTTGAAAATTGTAGCTAATCAAATGAAGGTTTTACAACTCTTCAAAAATCTAGACTTGCAAAGTTAAATACTCGACAAATAATAAAAGATGCTGCATTTCCAACAAGTGCAAATTAAAAGCAAAGACTGTGAAATTTATGTAGCATCTGAGGAAGTGCTGCGAACATTAAATCTGTGAAATTACAACCATAAGTGGAAAGGTGTTTTTAAAATCCAACTCAATATTAAGATTAGTGGAGTTGTTCTTTTTGTGAAAGAACGAAGCGACACTGAATTTTAAGAATGCAGATATAAAGTCAAACTTTTGTACACAAATATAATTTTGTCCGTATATTGCAAGAAACATTACTTACATATTCAATTACAATCAACGATTAACTTCAAACATCCTAAGGACATGGTGATGGCAACAATAGACACAAAAATACATTGCAAACAATAGGTGATTACTAAGGACAAATTTAAACTGGGGAACTTCCTACTGCAGTACCAAATTTCAAGACGAAAGCGAAATATACGGTTGTATATAAATGTGACAAAATCGCAAAACGAAATACAAACATAAAGAAAATGTTGCGAGTGTAAGAAATAAAAGATTGGAATATAAAAAGAAGTGCAAACATTTGGTTTTTATCAATCAAGAGGCAATTACTATTCGTATAAAAAGATAAATAAAGGCAAATGTTTGAGATTTAAAAAGTCACTGCAATAAAATATAGTGACATGTTAGAAGTATTTATTTACTTGCATTTGTTTCATTCTGTAAAATGTATATTTAAAAAAATAATTTTCGTTATTTGTATGCGATATTGTAAAATGTAGGGTTGATTTGAAAAATTGTTTTCAGATGTTTCGCTTCATTGTCTACATGAAATGACATTGTATTGATCGAAGACAGCTGTACTGAAGATGTTAAGTGATTTGCATGAACAGTGTCATAACTCTATCGTTTTTAACTACGTAACAGAAAAGAACGAAAATCCAACAAGTTTTGTAAAATTCAAAAATTAATTTCTGTCACAAGAATGCAGAGTTAAAATTTGAAATGAACTTACAGCAACTAAATCTCAAATAGTCCTAAAAGGTCTATTTCAAGTTCAAATGTATGATGTTCCAGTTGAAATCCAGTGGTGTTCCAAATAAATTCAATATTGAATATGTCGATGTGTCCGTTGTCTCGAAATTGCTAATTTACCAATGGCCAGGAATGTGTTGATGTGTTAACAGTATTTTGATGTATTGCAAGGCATGTTAAGGCAAGGATGAATAATTATTTGGTAAACAAGATTATTTACCCATCTACTTGACCCAGGTCGCAATTACCAACTCTGTCAACTTAATGGAAATCTCCATTCTGGATGATTCTAAGGTCAGAATTGAGACTGTGTCTTTAACTCAAACAGAAGGAAACATGTATTATATTAATAATGATATAAATATTAAATCTATACTCACATATAAATACTAGCTATGTATTAGCTTGTTTACAAAATAAATGTCATTGGTCAGGTAAACCACTAAAGTGATTTCGGACAAAGGTCAAGTATAAATTCAGATCTACATAACATATAAACATTTAGAAATGCCAACAAACAATACAAATTAAATAGACATAACAACTGCCTCCACAAAGAAAAATAAAGATTTGTACAATAAACTTTATGCTTAATTATAAGTCAAATATACATGTGATTAGAATTACACAAGATCATGTCATGTGAATGACACAAAATATGCCCGAAGCAATATAATACTTTTGTACATATGAAAGTACATTTGCAATTAAATAGTCATTTCCATTTATGTGCCTGGTGTCAATATTGTATTCCTGCAACATAAAAACTCCACCTTTATAATCTCTGATTTTTGTTTCTCATATTGCCACTTAGAGTAAGGGGATTGTGATCACTGAATACGAAATTCGGAGAAAGAACTGAACTAATATACACTTCAAAGTGTTGCAAAGCCTATATCAAAGCCAAACATTCCTTCTCGATTGTGGAAGAATTTATCTAGTGGTTATTCAGTGTTGGAGAAAAATCGTCACTGAATGATCTACACCATTTCTGTCTTCTTCAATCATTGCTCCACCAACCCCAATATCACTTGCATCAATAGACATTAATAATGATTGCAATTTGGAGATGAAAGAACTAGTGCACTCTTAAATATGGCCATATACATATCAAAACCCTCATGACAAATGAAACTTGGATTTCTTATTCAACAAATTGGTCAGACGCCCAGGATTTATGGAAAAATTGGAATAAAATTTCTGATAATATCCAGCCATACCCAAAAATTGCATCACCTGCTTATTACTGATATGGACAGGGAATTCAGAGATAGCCTTGACCTTAACCTTTATATTTTTAACTTTACCGTGTCCCACGATATATCCTAGAAATATGACGCAAGTATGGCAAAACTCATTTTTGCTTACGTTTAATTGTCAAATTTGCATCACTGAGTTTATAACAAACTTCTGAATGGTTTCCAAGTGACCTTTCCAAGTGTAGCTGTTGATTAGGACATGATCGGTACACAATTATCTAGACCAGATGTAATCATGTTCAATAAATATTGGAAAGTATAAGGCGAACCATTCATCCCCAACGGCATCACTTTATATTGATGTAGTTCATCACGAGTTACGGATGCCAAAAATTTTCTTTGCATTTCCTTGAGTGAAATTTGTCAGAATCCTTTCAAAAGGTCACACTTGGTGACATATTTTGCATTTCCAATTTTGTCAATGCTGTCAGCGATTCTTGGCAATGGACACGAATCTGTTCCATTTTAAAGTCAGCGTATGCGGAAGTTATTATCTGGTTTCGGCACAAGAATATATAGTGAACTCAAGTCACTTTTACCTGGTTCTTTGAAACCATTATTCAACCAATAATTAAGTTCTCTTTTTTGACATTCCTTTTTAAGAGGGTTCACCCTGTGCGGATGTTTCACAGGTGTGGAATCTATCATTTTCAATGTTATGATAGATTTTGTTTGTGTTGGAACAACTGCAAACAATTGCTCATATTCAATAATAGCTGTTTTAATAAACTCTTTTCTTGTGGTTGTAGCTGTGAAAGTGTCTGGTCCGTATTATTCAATATTTCACTACAGTCCGATTGCATTCCATCGCTTAAGTCTTCACAGTGTGGGACATGTACAACTAAATTGACTACATAATTAACAGGGCTATCTCTATGAAATTACTCCTTTAACAAATTTATACGGCAAATTTGTTTTTGTTTTCACCTCCTATCAGTGTAATGATACAATTTAAGTCATTTACTTCCTTTTCAACTGTATAAGGACCATTTTATTTAGCCCAAAGAGGATTTGAGGTATGGGAAAGAGAGCCTGAACTCAATTACCATGGTAAAAACTCCTTTTCTTTGTATTTCTGTCTTACCTTAATTACAGTTTTGACTACGTAGAGTGAATATTAGTCCCTGCTATTTCACAAGCCTCTGGCAACATATATTTAAAATCAGAAACATACTGAAGAAGATTAATTTCTGCATCTTCAGGTGAAAGAAGCTTCCCTTTTAATAACTCAAATTGTCCACGGACAGTATGTCCGAAAACTAGTTCAGATGGACTAAAAACATAATGATTTTCGAACTTATTTCCCAACAGGAAACAAAAGCAAATTAAGAATTTCGTCCCAATCCTTTCCGGTATCAAAACAATATGACCGAAACATATTTTCAAAGTTTGATGAAATCTTTCTAAAGCCCCTTGACTGTCAGGGTGATAGGCAGTAGATTTAAAATGCTATATGCTTAACTCATGCATAACTTGCTGGAAAAGTCCAGATATAAAATTTGCCCTCTGATCAAATTGGATAGATCTGAGAAGGCCAAATTGTGTAAAAACACTTTATCAGAGAGTTTAGTATGGTATTAGTTGTAATATTCCTCAGAATAGTTGCCTCTGGAAATCTTGTAGATGCACCCAGTTTGGTTAACAAGTATTGATTACATGAATTGGTCTTAGGTAAGGGTCCGACACAATCTACCGTTATTCTGCTAAATGGCTCCTCAAATGCATAAATAGGTTGCAGATGAAACCTTAGGTATCTTCTGATCGGGTTTTCCTACCTTTCGACAAGTGTGACAAGATCAACAGTATTAACAAAAATTACTTTTAATTTTCGGTCAATAAAAATGATAAATGATTCAAGATCTTGTGATAAGACTCAATGACCCCTGAATAACCAGCCAAATGTGTTTCATGGGCTAGACTAAGAATTTCCTGTCTATACGATTTAGGAGCAATACTTTAATAGTTCATTGACCACTCATCACCAGCGGGTATCTCGGTGGTAAACATTTTCTCATAAGGACCCCATTTTTAGCAAAATAACAAACAGGTTCCTACGTAGATTCAATTTCGCTAATAGTTCTATGAAACAAACAGGATATCACAGAAATTTGGTGAATGATTGTCGTTTCTCGCTCTGATTGGAATAGTAGTAAAAAGAGGATCACTGTGATCAATGCCTCTTGATTGATCCAAAAAAGGAGCAATAGAGACATCATCAAAAGACTGACCAATACTGAAGTAATAATTTCCTGATCAACACCATTCTGAAGAGCTTTCTTTGCCATAGCTCTAGTAACTGCACAAGCTGAGTGTGTATAAATCAGGATTCGTTTTCAATAGGATCGAACATCTGATCCAAGCAATGCTTGTCAGCGGCAAGTTGATTAAGCAATCAGTAGTAACTTTCCCCTTCTTCTAGCAATAGGTGCACGTAGGAAGAGATAAGAATTTCCCATCAGTTTTATCAGAAGCTTGATTCCTAAAAGTCGTGCCAGATTGACATTTGGAAGTACTCGTAATAGACTGCAATGGCGTTTTAATAAAAAACTGCCGAGTGGAAGACTTACTGACAAACGAAACTTTGTAAGTCAAGGAGAAGTCGTCAGCCGTACAAGTATCATTTTATAAAGTTTCGATGTTTTTGTTTGTCAGGGAGGGTTTTAACGTCACTGTGAACTCAATCACGTTTAACTAATATGAGTTGTATGAGGTTATCGTAGTCTTGACCAACCTTTTTGGCTGAGAACAGCCTATCAAATAATGTTTACTTTTCTCTTCCAAATTCGAAATTAGTCTTTCCAGTTTCTTTTGTTACAGGTCATAAACCTTTGTCGATATGCACCAGGTACTAGTTCATAACCTTTCAAGATAAATTCCTTCACCACATCATAATCAGAACTTTTTGTACTGACAGTGAAATGCAGACTTGACGAGCTTTGCCAATAAGTACACTAAGTAATAATAGAGTTAAATGCTTTCATGGCCATTAAAATTTTCAGCAATTTTATCAAAATGAGGAAAATATTTTTCTACTTCTGTTACTTTAAAAGTGTACTAACCTCATATTTCTGGTAACATAAAAAAAAAATGATTTTATGTTTAATATTTTGTATTTTTTTGATTTGTTAAAGAAGCTTTGGCCTCTGAAAGATCATATTCTCTGTCAAGCTTGAGTGATTTATCCTTTTTCAGGGACTCTAACCCTTTATGGAAGGATTGAAAATGGCGTTCTCCACTTTCGATTACATTATGAAAACTAGTTGGTTTCACTATTGATTTCGCAATTATGTGAAATAATACCTAGGACTTATAAATTCCGAAACAAAGTGAATCTAAATTTCAAAAGCACAGTTTTTTCTGAAATATTTTAGAGCAACTCATATCCATGGATGAGTCCCCAATTTTATTTTACTAATCTACGGTCTTAAACTAAGCAACAAAAAGAGCGAAAACCAACAAGTCTTGTAAAATTCAACAAATAATTTATTTCCCAAAATATAAAAATGAGAAAATTGAAAAGGCTAATACAGTTTTGTGAATTAAATCCCATGTAGTATAACAAAAATATAAATGTATGAAATTCTATTTGAGTTCCAGTGGTTTACAGATAAGTTCCAAAATTGAATGTATTCATGTGCATGTAGCCTCGAATGTGTTAACGTGCCAGTTGGCCGGATTGTGATGATGTGCTAATTGTCTTTTGATGTATGTCATTGATAAAATCTATAAATGTCCTTTCCTGAATTCACTATAATTCCAAATTAATGTTTCTGTCCAAGAACACCATGAACTTGATTTTGGGCAAGGTCAAGTACAAAAGAGATATGCATGACATGCAGTCATTAAGAAAAACTATCAAACAATACAGCTTAAATATGCACAACGGAATACAGGTACATGTAAAAAATCTCAGTATGTTAAATTGATCTGCTTTATAAGTAGATTTATGAAACAACAACATGTATTATATGGAATATACAATTGATATTTTAATGCGAATGAACATGAATTCATGACAAGGCATACTCTGTGCGCAAATTAATGCATAAACATGCTTAAAAGTAGTGTATTGGGGCACCCTAGGGACAATGGTAATTAGCATTACGGGACCCTACTTTGTACTCTGGGGACAAGATTTATACGGACAAAAAAACACCCTAGACCTGTTTTCGGACAATCGGAATTTTGTATAGCAACTTGCACAACTTGGGATGATATACGGACAATGGGAAAATGCATTACAGACACCCCTTGGCCTGTTTACGGACATGATTTATACGGACAAAATATCACCCTGGGCCTGTTTACGGGCAATGGAAATTTTGTATAAGGACAAGAGGAATGGAACAGGTGGGTGACGTCACGGTACTGGACACTTGCAACAATGTAGCAAGTACCGTGACGTCATGCCACCTGTTTCATTTCTATACAAAGTTTTATGCATTCGCGTTCGTGTCTGTATTTATACGGACAAATGGCACACTCTGGGCTACTATAGCGTCAATGGGAATTTTTGTATGGGAACAATAGGAATGGAACAGGTGGCATGACGTGACGGTACTGATCACTTGCAACAAGCTGAACACGAATGCGAATCACATTTTTCGTTTCTATGGGCCAAATTTTATAGCGCATGCGCATGAAGTCACAAATATGACGCTAGAAATTCCTTTTGGAAAAACCTAGTATTTATTTTTAGCTACAACTTGTGGTAAATTCCTAAGGAAAACCCCACTATCTATTTATAATCTCATCTTGTAGGAAAGTCCTATGAACTAACCTAGTATCTATTTATAGCTACAACCTGTGGAAAACCTAAGTCTATATTTATAGTCTCAAACTTTCCAACTTCAATGACTTCACGTTGCTCAACACTTGGGGAATAATGGCAACAGCCGAACACGAACGCGAATCACATTTTTCATTTAGACCCAGTATCTACCCTTGTCCTCTGCAGCTGGCTTCCACGTGTCAGTGCTTATGCCAAAATCCTTCAATGACTTCTTCAAGGTGTCCTTGTAGCATTTCCTCTGACCTCCTTTGGAGTGATTTCCTTGTTCTAGCTCGCCATACAAAATAGGTTTTGGAAGCGTATAGTAGCGTTGGGATTACTGTTGTTCTGTATGCTTCCAACATTGTTTGTAGGCTAGTGCTTCTTCTGTCCACACATTGCCGAAGACTGCACTGGCCTTTGCAATCCTGGTATTAATTTCGTCATCGATGACTACTTTCTGGCACAGAGTGCTACCAATATAGGTGAACCTACTCACTGCACTTAGTTTGTGGCCGTTGATTGTGATATTTGGCTCAACATACGGTTTCCCTGGGGCTTGATGATACATTACTTCAATTTTATTTGTTATGATAGTAAGGCCAAAATTTGTGCACTCATCAGATAACTTGTCAAACCTGCGTTGCATGTCAGCTTCAAAGGCAGCGTTGAGGGCGCAGTCATCATCGAATGGCAAATCTCTGACGATGTCGGTCGTAACCTTAGTTTTTCTTGAAGCCTCCTGAGGTTGAACGGTTTAGCATAAGTATGGTATCTGATGATGATTCCCGTATTACATTAAATCCTTAGGTAGAGACAGCTGTGGTCTGGCACCACTTAAGGAACAAGGGAAACTACATTCAGAGACATCCGACAAGGCTAACATACTGAATCGTCAATAGCAGTCAGTCTTCACACAAGAGGATAAGAGTGATCTACCAAGCCTACATGGAGATCGTTACCCACCAATGCCTGACGTCCAAGTTACTGAAGAAGGTTTATGCAGCCTGTTGCGGCAAATTAACCCACAGAAGGCTACATGACTAGACATGATTCCAGCAAGGATCCTGAAAGATCTAGCAGAAGAGTGTGCACCATACTTGAGTTATATTTACCAGAAGTGCCTGTCAACAGGTTATGTCCCTGATGTGTAGAAAACTGCAAAGGCTACAGACATCTTCCAAAATGAAGATATATTCAAGGCCAGCAATTACAGACCTATCTTCCTTACATGTATATGCTGCAAAATGCTTGAACATATCATGGTCAGCAACATGATGCGACATCTAGATCACTTCAACATTCTAACAGACTACCAGCATTGTTTCCGTGCCAGACGAAGCTGTGAAACACAGCTCATAACCCAAGTGGATGAGCTCGCCAAATCCTTAGACAGAGGGAAGCAGTATGACCTTACTATGCTTGACTTCTGTAAGGCTTCGATCGTGTCCTTCCCATGAAAGACTCCTCAGTAAGTTTGACCACTATGTTATCAGGAGTAATACCCATAAATAAATTCTGACAGACAGATTGCAGAGAGTTATAATAGATGGAGCAACATCAGCCCCAGCACCGGTTGTTAGTGGGGTACCTCAAGGGAGAGTTTTTGGTCCCGTCCTCTTCCTGGTGTTCATCAATGATCTACCTGCGAGTGTTAAATCCAACACAAGACCTTTCGAAAATGACTGTATAATCTACCGGGAAATAAATACCTGCAAGGACTGTTAGATCCTTCAAGAGGACCTGAACCAACTGGCCCTCTGGGAAAGAACTTGAGATATATTGTTCCACCCAGAAAAATTCAGCATCCTAAGAGTTTACAGGAAGAGATCACTAATCTTGTTAGAATATACTCTTAAGGGGCACAAGTTAACCATTGAGTAGGCAACAAAATATCTGGGGTTGAATTGTCCAGAGACCTATCTTAGAAAAGGCACAAGATAGTACAAAAAGGGAACAGTAACCTTGGTATCCTGCGCCTCAATCTCCAAAATAAACAATAAAGAAGTAAAAAAAATTCATGCAAATTTCATTCTGGTTCGACCAGGTCTTGAGCATGCTCGACTGTGTGGAACCACATAATAAAGATCTAATAATTAAGATAGAGAGGGTTCAGAGGAGATCTGCTAGATTCACCACAAATAAATATCGTAACACTAGCAGTGTCAGTGCAATGTTGAACCATCTCCAGTAGGAATTACTCGAATCCAGGAGAACCAAGGCCCTGCCGACCATGTTGTACAAGATTGAGAACAACCTAGTGGACATACCAGTGGACAAATACCTGACCCTGGCATATAGCCAAACTAGGGAAACCACAGAAACGTTCCAATTAAAGTCAGCATCGACAAATTGTTTCAAGATCAGCTTCTTCCCATGTACAATACAGACTTGGAACAAATTACCATCAATAATTGCAAAAGCTCCTGACTTGGTATCTCACAAGCAGAAGCTTTCCAAAATAACATTCTAATGAACTAATCAGTTGCAAGTAAGACTTAGTGATTCTCGAGGCTGTGCTGGTTGAGGTTCCTTATCTCATCGCCGCAACGTTACCTGGTTTAGTCTGAGTATGAAAGGACGAAAACGTACAATGACATTCTTTTACTTATTTCTGTCTTCCCTATCATTACTCTTCTAACTGTTCCATCACTTCCGCCTTTACTTTATCTTTAACCACGCACCACCCGTTGCTTAATAGTCAAGTGTGACTGCGTCAATGTATTTATATAGATAGTGATGTGGTTCCAGAGCGTGCTGCTGGAGTGACTTAACAGAGCTTGTTCTTTTTCTTTCATTGTTTCAGACCTAGCTTTTATGCCTAATCTTGTTTTTGTCTGCTTCTTTAAGTTTATGATTCATTTCTTCCTGTTTTCATTTCCTTTTCCATTCTACAATTGCAGCATTTTCCTTTACTGCCTGGTTAAAGATTTCAAAATTATTAATATCTTCCTCAGATTTGATCTGCTTAGTGTGAGTAGTGCCACAATATACATCTCTAACCTAATCAGCACGTTTTAAAATTTTAATATATTTGGGTTTTGCATACTGATTCTACCACCATATCCAAATGCAGCAATCTTTGGTCTTTATCCCTGATAGCGGCAATACCTTCCCAGTAAATTTATCTATTATGTTAGTCCTGGTGGTGGTTGAAGAGAGGTTGCTGAGGTGGTTGAACTGGTGGTGGTGGTTGAAGCGGTTGGTTGGGTTGTAGAGCAGGTTGAAGATGACCATAAATATCCACTGGTAATGTTTCAAAAGCTCTTTTTGTTGTCTCAGTTGCTGTAACAATTGTTTTGTTTGGTTTGACAAGTGGTTTTATTACCTGTTCTATATCTTCTGTAAATTCCCCTTGACCTTTCTGATGTTGTTTTAACTCCTGTTTGACATAATCACGTACTGGAAGGTATGTCTTAATTGCCTCTAGTCGTTATGAGGCCGTACGAGATTCCATAGTAAGTGCGGAATCACTCATGATTATCATTACAAAAACAGCCATTTAACTACTCATCACCGGTCAGCGGATATACAAGATTTCAGTATATATTGTAATGTACCGTATTTTATAGCCTACTAACCAGCACTGGAACCCTGTGCGAGAAAAAGCTTCACGTTCCACTAACATGGGAATTCCCAGTGGCATGTTGAGTTGAATGATCTTCTACGCTGCTAAAAATAACTTGGTTTATGTGTACATGGCTACATTGAAACATACGTCTGTCCACACGCAGACTGTTTTAAAACATTTTTAAAATCCCTCAGTTAGTTCAATAACAGCACAGCTGTAATTTCTTTTATTTAAAGCTTTATCAGCTGAGCAGGCCCATGGATAATATTATAACTGATTATATCAATTTGTGCACCCTATATATATATATATATCAATAACAAGCACTAACGTTCAAACTGACTGACTGCCAGTTATACATGCCCAGTTAAGCAGACATGTACACATGACACAACAGGTGTGATTTGTATTTTACATCCTTGGATATTGATAGTACAACACGGTGAAAAATTATAAATTCTCTATCTGTCTGTTTAGTCCTACACTGATAGCACAACACTGTGAGGAATTATAAATTTCTGTGAGTCCGTCAATTTAGTATTGCACTAATAGTACAAATACAGTGAGAAATTACAAATTCATAGTCTGTCTCTTTAGTCTTACGTAAGTGTGTGGATATTGAAACACTGTGAAAAATTATAAATTCTCTATCTGTCTGTCTAAATAGTTAATGTTATTGATTTGTTGTAAACAACACCTCTGGTATCCTTTATATATTTATTCCAAACAATATATTCTTCAATGATGTGATAGTGAAGAGGTTAAGGTGGATGATTATTTAAAACGACCTTTCGATAGCATACAGTTGCAAAGCTTTTCAAGTGATTTCCTTTTACCAAAAGTATATGAAAAAGCAATGTGTAGTGTGCAAATATTATTTGCTTAGCTATATTATTGTTCATGGAGATAAAGGATTATTGTCTATGATCTTACTTTGCTTTTACATCCGTTTGATTGGCCATATCAAGAAAAAAGTCTTTCAACTGCCAAAGCAAGCCCAGTGTCAGCAGAAATATGAACAATTAGTGTACCACATGATAAAATCTTGTGTTCTGATTGGTTAACTAATAAGATCTAATTTAGGATATTATGCATTTCCCCATGGCTGAGATGTTTTACTTGATTACTAAAATTAACTTAACCATAATTACTACTACATGCCAATATGATATAAGGTCACAAGGTGGAATGATGAGATTTGACATCTCCACACTTGTGATTGTTTGTAGTTACCATTATCCAGGAGATGATCGACCACGGTGTTATTGCCCAGACCGAGTAAATAATAATACAAAATATGAAATTAATAGACGGAAGGACAGAGATCTGCGCAAAAATATAGAATAGAACAACATGAGTCCCATATGTAAGATAACACATTTTAATCAATTACATAAACAAAATGAAATTGAACATGGCATTTGAATGATTCACTTTCTCTTAGAAATAGTGTAACAAAATTTATGTGAAATTCAATTAGCTATTCCATTATACTGATAGAAACATTTCATCATATAATCGAGTGACTGATCAAATTGCAACCTTGTTGGCATCACATGGTTGCTTCCTGTCTTTTCCAAAATTGCTGCTGGTGAAAGGTTGGCATTGCGGTATTTCTTTACTTCTTTCCCTCTTCCTCTAACCATTTCCGGTCATCAACCTCTTGGTTACAGACTGTCCTCTTTTCCCATTGTGCCGTACAGGTATGGAACTATTTTTTCCATCAAATAAAATTATCATACCCAACCTAAACACAAGTCAGTGATTTTGTTTTCTTGATCACACAATATTCCCCTTCCTTTATGTCAGATATCATTTATCATAATTCAGCAGAACTAAACTATCATCAGTTCACAAAAAATTCACATTCACAAGCCTATTAGTATAAATTAATCTCTTTTTGAGCTGATACTCAGATTTCTCTGGAACATGACAATTAGACCTATTGATAACTATTACTGCACCCCTGTAGGCTGTAAATCACTAGTTGACGATGTCGGTTAACATGCGCCCCTAACGCACCATTGGTTCTTGCTTGAAAAGAATTAAGTGCTTAATTACTAAGTTAATTAGTGGATTTCACTCCTTGACCAAAATAGGTTACTTTGCTAATTAGTAATTCATTGACATAGATATATTAAGTTAAATTCACACATAATTGAAGACAGATAATTTACTTCTCACAATTTGTAATAGAGGAAATGCATGAAATTCCTATAATACATGATTTCTGTTACATACAAAAACACTAAATCCGAACTCATCCATACCAACTAAATGTTATATGACATTCTCACAACATTGGAATCATACAACATTCCAGACTACTAATGCACAATTATTCTCTGAACTCAAGAAACAATTTTAAGTATGATTAAAAATTAATAAATTCAACATATAATTAGAAATCTACATTAATGAAAGTGCTGTATGCAATTTAGACAATACCTTTCTGCCTTCTCCATCATTTGCTCACTTATCATCAGAGAATTCCCTCTGTCCTTCTCTGGTTCTGAGCCTCTCCAATTTCCAGACCCTCTTCCTTGGATAACTTATTTAACGAGAGAAATTAATTATTAATTTTTCTCAGAGCTAAATTCGAGCTTTCCTCAGAACATAGACTGCTTAATTTTATGAGGGAAATTTCTTAAATCTTGAATTCCTCTGGTGACCACACACACCCTCATTCAGCTTAGTCAATCAGAATTACTTTTCTAACTGCCAAAAATTATTAACACTCCCATCAAGTCAGAATAATTATCCCTAGACTACTTGTATTAATAAATATTCGGAGCAGATCATTCTATCACACCTGTTTCAAATGACCCAAGACTTCCTAAATATTTTGCTCTGGTTTGGCTTAGTACTTGTCATTTTCCACTTCTTGACCTTATGCTAACATTGCTCTCTATCTGTCTCTAACCATTAACCTAGTAGGTCCTATTTAAAAGCCACTCATTCTTACAAACAAGAGAGCTTAACCATCATTAGCTACCAAATTTGTTGTGATGCTAGCCCATATGTCAGTCTTAATGTTTGTGTCACGTTAACCACGACATAATGTACTGAGAAATTATCTCAGCTCAGTTTTGCACCGTTACATATAATGTCACATAAAATTGCATGACATACTAAATCAATTATTGCCATCACTATTAACAACAGTACTCAAAGAATATTGTCAAATGGTACAAAAATATGCAATTTTTAAAGTAGATGTAAGTCAGAAAATGACGAACACCATGGTATTTTTTACTGTATCACACACACATTACATTGTTATGCATGTTGTTGTTGTTGTTGTAGGGTTTGATTCCATTTCAGCACAAGATAGGCTATACAAGGTGGCCAGTATAATTGGTGGAGGAAGAACCCTGGGAAACCCTAGAAAGAACCACTGACCCTCAAGAAGCTACTGGCGAGATTTCTCACGTACCCACGTAAGCCAATCCTGAGACTCAAACCTAAGCAGAGAGAGGTGAGATCGCAGTGATCTGGAATGGTGAGCGCTTTAGACCACTCGGCCACTCGGGGCCCCTGTTATGCTTGTAGCATTTACTATATGTCTACAGACATGATTAGACTTCAAGACAATTCAAATGGCATAATCATAACATGCAAAGATAAGGTGTAATGAAGAAAGCATAAAAAATATATTTAGACACAATTTCCCAATATATCTGCAATTTGATCCAAAACTGATAACATCCTGCATTTGTACTCAAAGTAAATTTAAGAACATATTAAATAATTTCAATCTTTTGCACTCCAGGGCTCACAGACGAGAGAAATTATCCTACTCATGTCACAAATTTCATTTGAAATTAGCACCTATTATGATCTTTGATTTAAAACTTTCTTACAGAGAAAATTTTGTTCGTCTAATGATTTTGTAGTAAACTTTTATTTTTTTTTTCTCATCCAGTTTACATAGCAGCTATTGGCAAGCTGTTGAATTGAAGCAGAGAATACATCTACAGGCTTTGTGCCTGAGATATAAAACTGGTGTGCAATTCAACACTTTTGTAATCAAATTTATATTAAAACTAATAAAGCTCTATATCAAAACATGAGGCCCTAT
>JAECUM010027854.1:0-30456 GCA_016617855.1 Megalonaias nervosa | reverse complement strand
ATATATATATATATATATATTACTGCTGAGACAAATGTAACACTGCTTACCGTTATACACTACAATTCCTAGACACTTTATACTTAATTCAATTTTTAAGTTACTGGTGGTTCAACATTATCAATGAATTAACACCAAACATTAACGGACTCAAAACTTGAATATGACCTACACTGGAGAACACCCGCAATCAAACGTGAAAACAGTAGCTATTATATCAGAGCTTAAAGTTACACATATCAACACCTAACATAAATATGCACAAGTGGTTGATTGCCGACACATCAATTGCATTAAACGCTCATATAGGGAGGTAGTATGCTAAATATATAACACTTACTTTTGGCTCTCAAATACCCTATCTATACCCAACATAATACACAAAACTATATTAATAAGAGACGCATTAGAGCCAAAACTGGGCTAGAATTTGGGTAATCCCTAACTCTCAGTGGGCGCTCTGCAACATACAAGTTTTCACAACCACCACAAGCAGCATTTCCCTCTTCCCAGGAGAAACTGGGGTTGGGGTGGGGTGGTGTCTTCTTTCTGAATTATGTAAAAGAGCAAGATTAGGTCCCCTCACGGTAGGCACCAAACGTCACATGATAGAAGTACGCGCGCTTGGACCGCGAGTCAAATTCTTGACTCGCCAACACTAGCTGAATGCCATAGCACCTGACCTATTCAAGCAACAGGTTCAAACGACAACTACGTCTGTGCATGTTTACTTTTTATTTCTTGTGAGGTTGCACAATCAACCAGTCATCTGAACTATTGATAATGATGTCGAGCCAAAGTAATTTGCAATACAAAGCCTTTTCAACAATTTTTTTCGAGTGTTGAATGGAGCACAGTTTTCTATATTTTCGATTGTGAAACAGATGTAAATCTCATAGCTTCAGAGTTACGAAAACGACAAAAAGTATTATTACCCCAAAACTGGCTATTTTCTCCACTGTTACTGGCACCAGTTATTGCCTTGCAACAAAATGTGATCGTTTTCCCCATTGTTACTAGTAACAAATATTGACTTGTAATAAAGATGTGGCCATTTCCCTGACTATTAATGGTCTTAAATATTACCTTGTAATAAAATGTGCACGTTTTCCTCATTATTACTAGTCCCAAACATTATCTAGTAATATTTATATAAAAGACGATTATCCATCCCTGTTTGTGTCGGTAGGGAAGGGGATCGATGCAGTGTAAATCTGCATATGAGAGACACTTGAATTGTCACTGCAAATAAAAGTTCTTGTATTTTCAATCTCCTTTGCACAGCGATAAATTTCAAAAACATTCTTTTAAAAGATGAGTTATGACTGAATTTGACCAAGAAGGTTCTGCTTTGTAATATAAATGATACTGCTGTGACCATATTATTGCAAGTGTATACTAATCTTTATCAAGATGCATGAGTGAACTGTCAAAGGGCAGCATACGGTATATTAATTGCGAATAAATTACTGCTCAACACTTGCGTATAAAATGCAACCTTTAACCGTATGACACTTAAAAGCATGTCATACATCAACATGATACACGGGGAAAGTCAATTTTGTTAGATTTATGAGTTTTTCGTTGTATTATGGGGGAAATCTATACATATATTAAAAGTTCAATATTTGGGGTCATTGGCAAAATTTTTTGTTTGAAGCCTTGTTTATTGCTCTTAAAATTTAGAGTCCCCTTAAATACAAGCTATAACTGTCAAAGTTACATAAAGTGAATGTCTGTGGTGTATTGAAGTTGTTCAATTCTTATATTTTTTTATAATTTGTTTACATGTTTCTGAGGATGTTCAGTTCCATATCAAACCCTATTTTCCTTTGCCCCCTCCCCCGTAGACTTTTATTTCTCCCATGCTATATATGAATATACATGTTCAATTCAGTAACCCTATTTTTCTTTGCCCCCTCCCCCCCGTAGACTTTTAATTCTCCCTTGCTATATATAAATGTACATGTACTTGACTATATATGACCATTCAGTATATATATATATATATATATATATATATATATATATATATATATATATATATATATATATATATATATATATGTATATAAAATGACAATTATTACACATAAATGAATAATTATGAAACGGCCGCCTGATAAATAATGAACTATTTTCCTTAAACAAATGTCTAGTGAGTGGTGATTCGGATGCAGTATATTCACTTGTATAAGAAGTGGCTAACATATGCAGATGGCTGTTAAGGAAATCCAGACAAAACTGATATGCAGGATTGAAATCTTCAATCGATTTCTCCCATAATATAGGGAAAAACGTTAAATTAAAGCATGCGTACTTTGTGTACTTTTTCTTTACAGAATTCCATGAACATTATATATGATGAAAGTAAACCAGAATGGGGGACAGGGCATATACATATTCTTGGAAAACTGTAATAGGGATGAAGAGGTAATGTAAAAGTTTAGTATAATATGCCCAGAAAATATACCCGAAAGCCTATTGAACTTAACTGACTTTTACAATAGGCCAGAAGCAGATATGATTGAAGACTAAACTAGGCCTTTCCTTCCCCACCCCTTATGAAGAAAATTAAAGAGAACAGCAGACAGCGCAACACAGCTCAGTTAGGAAGAAATTTTACACCTACCAGGTAAATCGCAGCAATTTTAAAAATGCTGACTGCCATTATCAGATGAGTTGTCAGCCTTGCAAACACGAGTTCACATTTACTCTCTTTTCTGACACGAATCAATTGTAGCGAGGAATCAAGGCAACCTCTCAAGAGTTTTGTGTGAAGAAAGATTCCACAGAGTTTACAGAGAATAACACTCCAATGCAACGAGAACTGCACTCCTTTGCACTGCACAACATTTAAAGCCACCGCAGTACCTCACCGACACAAGTTCACGTCCTCACAGGTGTCGGCTGAAAGGTGACGTCCATCATGTGGTCAGAAGCTGAAGTCGGGCCACTGTACCATCCACACAATAACTCAGATATGATATCTTTCAACTAATCATGAGTCCAGTAAGATGACCGCTGCATAATTATAAACCACCATCAGCTGCTTCTGGAGGTCGCTAACAATGAAGTGTCACCTCTACAGGTGAAAACCAGGTGTCAGTAGGGATTAGAGTTTCAGCCAAAAACAGAATCCGTCACGCAGAGATGTCCGATTTCAAAACCTTACCTTTTCAACTTTAATCACCTTGAAATACAGGTTTTTTTTTTTTTTTGTTAGAATAAAACACATTTTAACGTGTGCCTTCACATGCAAAACTTTCTGTTCCATATCACTGACAACTTTCAGAGGATTTGATTTACATCATTCAGGTTGAATGTTGGCACTTTTCAATCGTAATTATCCGTTAGGAAGCTTCACATACGAATTAAAGCGATAAAATCTTTTTTCGGAGCAATTTCCATGCCGATGCATCAAAGAAAAGAAATATTCTCTTAAATTAATCACAAAAGGCGTGTTAATTTTCACTTGGAAAGAACTCAGAATTTTATTAAGCCTATCTCATTCATAGAAAATAATAAATAAATAAAAACACTTGTTAAAAAGTCACACTGGGACAGGTTGTATGAAGTAAAAACTTCCCGTTTCAAAGCTGAAAATGGCACGAAATCTTCAAGGAAAATAAAAATCGAAGTATTTCTACTGAGTTTATAATTTTCCAATTGACGAAAATTGCTTAGTTAGCCTTTTTTCAATAATTCTCTTCCATCAAGTGCATTAAACCGTCCAGATTGAAATCGACTACCCCTCATCACCTTCCACAGTACAAGTACACACTTAATTGACAGTTTATGGTTTGGCCAGCAGCCAATCAAAATCCAGTGTTTGTGATATCTCATTCATGCAGTAGCGAACAATCTTAAAGGGACAACCCGCTATCAGAGAGGCAGAAAGTGTCCCTAATCTTCCAAGACTTCACACTGAAACTTTATCACTCCGACAGAGAAGCAACACATTTATATCTCATCATTTGAGAAGCACATACTTCCAGCAACCTATCATAGAGCAGACGTCTGTCCAATTCATGCATGTGATGTAGACAATAACAGAAATTAGTTATTTATACCTAATCAACGTTTTATCCTCATATAGTTGGGGTTTTTTTTAGTATCACCTCTTGCAACTCCCTTAGTACCTGACAGGTATCATAACGATTCTATGCCTAAATGGAGATGTGATGACATGCTGGCTTCGCCACATTGCGATACTAGGATGGATACTTAGTTTATACACGTGCAAGGCTTCAGCGCTAGCAATCCGAGTTCAGTGGTTTTCTCCGGGTTCAGAAAGGAATTTTCAGTGCTACGGATATTTATTTAATTAAAATCTGACATGTCAAAAACTTTATTTTAGAGAAAAACGATACTGAAAACGACTATTTGCTCAGGACTGCTGTTAATAGTTCTTAGCGGCAAATTGGGGATGTTTTTGTTAATAAAAAATAATTAGACGTGTCTTTCCTCTTCTGCCAGATATTTTCATACCAATACTCGACCACAATGGCCCAAACACTGACCTTTGACCTTATTAACAACAGATCAGTTGAAATCGTCCATTGTGAGCGTGAAATGCTTGATGACAATCCAGTCAGTGACATGAGAACTGTGGATGGTATATTACATGACTGTCCCGTGTTTAATAGTTCTGTAGATAGTCCTTGTTGACTCGGGACATTATTGAACAATGACCGGGATCTTTCATGAAGGTATGCTATCTTGAGCGAAAGTTACTGCGTGAAAGGCATTATTTACTTATTAGACTTACCTTGACCGTGACGTATGACCGTTAGACGTCAGAATCTATAGGTTACTTTATTACTCCAAGTGCAAGTCATCTTGAATGTTTGGTGAAGAAACTGACTCTAAAATAAACGTTATCCTGCGAAACCCATTTTCTGTTAGCCACAATGTCCTTGGCCTTAGACCTTTTCATCCCCAAATCAACTCACTCTTTTCAATACCTTAAGTGTAAGCCCTTCACAAACTGGTAAATGAACGTTGTCTAAAACGAAAGCTGTTATGCAAAAAATGTTTGTATTATTGTAGTCACAGTTACCTTGACATTTGAGCTTCTAAATCCCAGATAAATAACCTTCTTTCTCACTCATTGTGTAAGCCATCCACAAACTTGTGGTGAATGTAAAGTCAAAAACTGAATTTTGTCATGCATTTGCCATTTTTCCGTTTTCAATTACATTGATATTGACCCCGGCCATTCACCTTTTGACCCTAAATTAATAGACTTCTTTCTGCCGTCAAGGTCAAGCAATCCGCAACATTTGTTCTAAGTCTGTGATACAGAGCGATCTGATTAAAATCAAATCTCCACTGTCCTACGTGAAGATTTGACAGCGACCGCTTCGGGATCTTGCTCTGGTGACTTATGTTATTACAACAGTTGCAATTTTTATCAGCCAATCAGATGAAGTCTCATATCTTCGCATTTGGGAGATTGAGCAGTATAGCTTAAGAGCACCAGTGATTCACTTTCAAATTTCTGAAAGTTGCATTTCCATTGGCTAACTCAACGGTGACCAGAACATAACCCATAATCGGTCGCTATCAGATCTTCACCCAGGACAGTGGGGATCTGATTTTAATCAGATTGTGATATAGAACTATTGTTATTTTGTGTAAACCTTTTTCTCATTTCAGTCACAATGAATTTTACGTATGACCTTTTCATCCCAAATCAATAGGACTCTTTTTGGCTATCAGTGCGAGTTATTGAACAAGTTTGCTTTAGATATGTGGTGTAAAACTAATGTTATTGTGTGGAAACAAATATTCATCTTTGAAAGAGTGACTTTGACCTTTGACCTTTTCACGCCAAGATCAAAAGAATTTTTCCTTACCCGAGGATCAAGCCATCTGCAATGTCTGGTTACAATAGATTATGGGACACCCGAGTTTTTATGCGGAAGTATTTCTTTTCTGTCAGTCACAGAAATCTTTTCATCCCAAATGCAAACCATCCACAAAGTTTTGTGACTTTAAATGGGGGAGAACTCGAGTTATTACGCGGAAATGTTTTTTTTTCTTCTTTCATTCACAGTGGTCTGTTCTTTCAGTCACAGTGGTATGAATTTCGGACCTTTTGACATCGAAATCGATTGACTTTTTCTTAGCCACAAGTGCAAGCCATCCAAACGTTTTGTAACTGTGAACAGTGGATGACTCGAATTATTGTGTCGAAACAGAATTGGATAAAAACGGGATATGTCCTAGTTATGTTTATGCAAGACCCTTCTTAATACAAGGCATAATTGCACCGGCATATCTGGGTCTCTGCAGTTTGCAGTTGGACTCGACTTATAAGCGAGTACATAGGGTTCATTGTTAAGCCATTCAAGTTCTCGTACTGCGTCTGTGGTCAAGTGGTTAGAGCGTCCGCCTCGGATGCGGGAGGTCGCGGGTTCGAACCCCGGCCGAGTCATACCAAAGACTTATAAAAATGGTACTAGCAGCTGCCTCGCTAGGCGCTCAGAATTAAGAGGTTAGTATTAGGACTGTTCGGCCGGCTGTCAGCATAATGTTACTGGGTGGGACATGATGATACCTGTCTGCGGCATTATGCCCCAGTGCTAGACATCACTTCAAACTGTCACAATGCAGTCATCGTAGCGATATGACTGAAAATTTGTTAAAGCTACGTTAAAAATGCAAATCACACACACACACACACACACACACACACACAAGTTTTCGTGAAAAAATAAGGAGGCAATGAGCGCGTGTTAGGCCGGGATAGTGCAGTGGTAACACACTCACTTCGATCATCCGCAGTCCCTTGATCTATCCAAGGCTCTGGCATGAGCAAGTGTGAAGTGGCCGCCCATCTAAGGCCGATGCTTGTGTCTGGGTTCACCGGTTTCCGTTACCACGCAAGATAACACTACTCTCACATTTGAACCATCAGAGTGGCTCGTACAACTCGTGAGAACTTTGTTATGCCATCAAAGTGCTTCGTGTACCTTTTGAGAACTTTGTAATGCCATTAGAGTACTTCTTATAACTTGTGAGAACTTCGTGATGTCATCAGAGTGCTTTGTATAATTTATGAGAACCTTATTATACCATTAGAGTGCTTCGTATAACTTGTGTGAACTTTGCAATCGACGTAAATTCAATGATGTTCAAACATTTGAGTAACTTTGTTCCCATCCCCAGAAATAAACATTTCTTCGGACGGCATCTTTTCGTTACAGGAGGGTGGGGTTGGCGGCTCATCAAAGGAAACTAACACATTATGTATTAAATGTTTGGTGAAATATTGTTATGTGTTTGATGATATTGCATCTATTATTCCTCCTCTTTTCAAGAGAATATTGAAAGACAAAAGGTCCTTTATAATTTTTTCTAATGACATGAAATCATAGAAATACGGGTTTGAATGCATTAGCGAGAATTACGGATATCATAGAACAGTTGGTACCACGAAAACTATTTTCGCGTTTGTCATGTGTAATGGTTAGAGTCACTCTGACCGCCCCATTTATAAACAAACTATCCAAATATCTAAAAGATGACCGCTCCATTGTTAAACAAACTACCCAAATATCTAAAAGATGACCGCCCTATTTATAAACTAACTATCCAAATATCTAAAACGGGGTGGAAAGGAATGAAGAAGTCAGAGTAGACGTATTTAGAAGAAAAAACAAAACAAAAACAACAACAACAACAGCTCTTAAGTGACGATTATCATAATACTGGCCTGTATTACAGAAAGAGACATAAATAATTAAATTGAATAGATTCTAGCAGTTCATATCATGAATGGTAATGGAAATTTACATTAACAATAAAAATTAAAAAGCGGGAGAAAAAAATATACAGCACATACAATACAATATTTAATCCCACTTACAGTATTTTCCTTACTAATTTAAAACAAAACAACAACAAGAAAAAAGACCAAAAGAAATCCATCAATAGCAACTGCCTCCCCCACCCCACCCCACCAGCAAACAATAATGTTTATCATTCTGTGTATACATTCAAATAAAGAGGAATTCGACCAAGCGGAAACAGATTGTTTCCCTTGGTACACAAGAGAATCAACTGTCGCCATTTAATGATCAGAGATTCCTCGCCTAAACGACATGAAGCAACCAATAAGCTAACTGAATGGAAAGCTGCTCCTGTAAGCTAAAAATACATTAAAGTTTTTCATATAGACCGTGCAAATAGTTCAACCAGTAACGCTCTCAGTTTGAAAATTGCAGGTGGCATTGATATACATGAGTGGAGTTCAGTGTAGGTGGGAGTTCAGTATTTTGCTGAGTTTAGTGTCGGGTGGAGTTCAATGTGGATTAGATAGCACGCCGTCTGTACTCGCTTATAACTGGAGTCCAACTGCAAACTGCACAGACATAGATCTGCCGTCGCATAATGCGCCATCAGATCTGGTTCTGTGCAGTTGTTTAGGAGTTATCAGTAGAACAAACAGCACAGACCCTGATCTGTAGGCGCATTATGCAGATCTGGATCTTGGTTGTTTGCAGTTGACTCGTCTTATTAGGGAGTGAAGACGGTACTAATACTGAATGTGTCTTTAGACTGAAATGACACATCCACATTGACTTCGTGTAAAACTAAGAATTATAATTGTTTTCAATGTGTACATTTGGGTTTAGAAGTATATTACAAAATAGAAATGGAAAAGAAGCTGATCAAGCATGGAGACCATAGAACATATCACCTGGTGTCATACTTTGGGACTTTGGGTTTTACTATCAGCCAATAAAAAATGACATTACAAAAGTAAAGTCTCTTGTGATTGGTTTGCCATATGTCTCAAGGTCAAACGTAGGCTCGAGAGTCTTGTGACGTCAATGTCTGATCTTAGTTTCATGAAATTCAGATTTTACCCTAATTTAGACAGTATGAATTATTTTGTCAGAGACAGAGATAGTAGAAAGGAAGCGAAATAACTTTTATTTTAAAACTTAAACACGCGGAAACCTTTTTATTCTTGAAAAAAAAATGATTTGAGGAAGTCAATAATATTTACTCACATATAAAGCAGGGCTCTTATTATAAGAATCTAAGATATTATAACTAACCTAATCCTGAGGTATGCCGAATGTTCTGTGAAAAATTCATTGCTACCAATGAAGCAGAGGAAAAAATATAATACGATCTTAATTTGAGGAAGAAAGTTTGAGATGTATCTAAGAAACAGGGACCTGTTACCTTTCATTTCAAACGATTATTCAAGGAAACCAAACACATAATTAAATATACAATCATTCATTTAATATACATCCTTATCACGTGACGATTCAGTTATTTAGCCTAATTAGAAATTCATACCTCATAGCTTACAAATTTGTAATAACATCTCATGGCGTCACAGAAGACGTCGTGACGTCATTTCTAATGTATCCGCATGTACTTCAAAATCATGTAGCTGTATTATTTCGCGTTTGTTTGTTGTTGTTTTTTTTTTAAATTTTTGTCGCATGACAAATTTATTAAAATATTTCTATAATTTCAATATTTTGCTCATCAAGATTCGTAAATTATAGACACTTTTTAACGTGTTTCTAAATTTTCCTGCAAAACTAGCACTCACCTAAAATCCTCTATGCCTTGAAGAGAACCATTCCATGAGGAGGACGGTGATATTTGACCTCTGTCTCTCGGTACAGTTACATTACTAATAGGAAAACCACAAATATGAAGAATATGAAGATTTGATTTAAACAAAAATGAATTTACCATTTTAGCAAACGGGGGCTGCTTGCGAAGTCCTGTATTCGCTTATCTACTCTATACTTTAAAGGTTTTAACACATTCTGATATAAAGAGGCATTTCCGCAAAAATGTGCAAAATGATAAAATTGTATGTGTCATATAAATTGAGTCAGCAACGGAGGAATCTAACCCCCAATTAAGGTTTTGTGGCTAGAAATCTGTAGACTTACAAAAATATCTGTTAAACAGCATGCTCTGTTTGAGGCCACAATCATTACAACGGAATGTTCTGGTTCCGAAAGAAAATTGTTAGTACAAACTGGTTCAGTGCTATGTATCATTTATAATCTCCCACGTAAATTTGCTGGTAACAATCATAGCTATTTCCTTTACATATTGTTCTTCATAATGACATTGTGATTCCTAACGGACTGACTCAGACTAATAAAATATCAGCGTATAAAAAACATCAGCATTTCAAAGCGTTCTGATGTAAGAAACCGAAAAGTGAAAATAATGCATGAGATTAAAGAATACAATAATACACAATACAGTATCAAAAATAAATTTATACTTCTGAATCATTCTTTACATATACATGATTGTTAAGAAACAATAGGACATATATATGTATGCATATTCATACAATAGCAATTCGTTCTATAAAACTACAAGATTAAAAATCAATGAAAATAATTCTGAATGACATTAGATTCAAAAAGATATCGCAAATCTCTCTCGCAATTTTAGCGCGACGCTGCAGTTCTCCGATATTTAAAACAAACGAATTTTTCTACAATAGTGTATTGTCATTTAAAATTTTACAAATAGCCAAGCTCCACCTATCCATCATCTGCTGTCTGCCATTGCCACTTTGTTCGAAATTCAAATGGACAACAGAGAAATGAAATCCCGGCTGTATCTATCCATCCGTCCATTTGTGAGTAGCTCTCTTCTTACTAAACCTGCAGAGTGAGAATTCACCTAACTTGGTATATGTGTGACCATCTATGAGTGGGGAGCTTTTATTGGGCTCCTGGATGGATTCAATAGGTCAAATATATAAAAATAGTAATTGCGGTGAGATTTATGAACAATTTTTTTAAGGACCGAACTTTCAATATGCATTCAAAGAAGACGGACTTTGGGTCACTACACCTGGGTCACAGTTAGGCTGGGTTGGGCGGATATTTGATTTGCAGTGGCGATCTATAAAAATACTCTGGTCTAAAAGCAAAAGCTGTTCTAAAGACCAAGAGTTGTAATCTCGACTCTGGCAATTAGTCATTTGCAAACGGTATGGTGTATTATTATGGGTAGGGAATTTGATATTTTAGTTTCATCACTGTTGAAGTTACTAGGAAAGAGCATAGCTGCCTGACATCAGACTGTATACGGTCAGCTTTAGATAAATAAAACACTAGAAACAGAGTAACTCTAGACAATTTATCACCATTTAAAAAAGTTGAAGCTTTTTACCTCAAACGATTATAGTTTAACTGCTGTCAATGTAATTTAATTTTGACCGAAATGCACACAGTATGCAAAAAAATATAGATCTGGTAGATATACAACCCAAATGTTATTGTACATTAAATCACTTGAACATATTATACTGACCGGCACTTAGCACTCGAAACAACCTACTCCGAAAACTGGCTGGCTCAGCCTGGGCCGCTAATGCTCAGACACTCAAGACATTAGCACTGGCCCTCTGTTATTCGGCAGCCGAGTATTGCGCTCCTGTCTGGGCTCGATCATCCGATACTAAGCTAAGTGATGTCCAGCTCAAAACAACAATGCGGATAATCTCGAAAACACTACGTCCTACTCCTTTACCATGGCTGCCAGTACTCAGCAATATTACTCCTCCACATCTGCGTCGCCAGGAAGCAACCACAAAAGTGTTGGCTAAGGTCTATGCCAGTGAGAAACTTCCACTTTACATGGACATTACCTCACATCCAGCAGTCCGCTTGACTTCGAGACGCCCAATCTGGTTAGGTCCGACTATATCACAGCTGTTTCAGCATGGAGTGTTGAGTGGTCTTCAACAGATGTTGTAAACCATTCCCTCGTAGCTGAACTATCTGTCTGCCCTCTTGGCTTCAATCTTCCACGACACTGAACCGCTTTCGGACAGGACAGGGTCGTTGTGCAAGTCAACCTTGTCCGATGGGGCCAGAGTAGTAAAGGAAAACCAGGGTTCTAGCTCAGAGATCCTTCTTTCCCCTCTAAAACCCTTCTATGTTGACATTTTCTTCAGCTCCGATGATGACTTTTACATTTCTGACAAAATAAGGGTTTCTGATCTAGAAACACTTGTTTTCTCACCTATACGTATTTCCAGAATGACTCATCACGGAATTTCCAGAACATATATAACTCTGTCAGATAAAAGATCCCGGAAATTCCAGAATGACTCATCACAGAATTTCCAGAACATATATAACTTTGTCAGGTAAAAGATCGCGGAAATTCCAAGAAATTACGTAATGGAAATTCCAAAGAACATTCGAGAAATTACGTAATGGAAATTCCAAAGATTATGTAATGAAATTACAAAGAACATTCTAGAAAGTACGTAATGGAAATTTCAAAGAACATTCTAGAAAGTACGTAATAGAAATTCCAGAATAACGCTATAAAAGGCAGGCAAAATTTTTCTCCATGTTCATTCAGCAAGTGGATCTGTACCTGAGCAGGTAAGTCCTTTCTTATTTTTGAAAGAATTTCATCACCTATCATTAAAACATCAACGGTAGCTAACAGAAATAATTCATCATCATGCTTATATAAATAAAATTTAACTTTTCTGCTGACTTTTCGATGACATTCAAATAACTCTCTCATTACTACCCTGTTGAGAAAATACTTACAACCTTTTCCAAAAACCTTCGACCGGTTTAAGTCAATATTTATTTTGGTATATTTTTCTTGACTGATCGGATCATGAAGATTATTGTACTTTAACGTGAGCTCATCTCGTAACTTTTCAAGATAATCAAAAATATTTGCTGCTATCTGATTTAATAAGCGAGAATTTCATTTTATCAAATTTACTAAAACAAATACCTGAAATTTCATCATTAAATTCAAATGGTAATTGCTGGCCATTAACAACTATATTTTTTAATTTTGCTACTAACTCCATCGGCTAACATTAAATTTTCGAACATTATTTCTAAAGTTTAGACAAAATTAATTAAAGATGATATCGAATATATCATCTCCGATACTGGCATAATGTCCAATAGCTAATGTGTTTACGCCATCAACACTATAGCGTGTGTCGTCAAAATTACTTAGTCCACGTTTAATAATTGTATCTGTTTCAAGTTTGTGATGATTTGTGTTGATAACATTTGTTTTAATAAAGCCGACATTATTGTTTAGCGCTGCTTTAAAATCATCAAATTTCATACACTTTTTTACATATCCGCGAGGAATACCTTTTGCTTTTTTTGTCAGTTTATTGTCATCTAAAATTACAGCATATATTTTACTTCTTAGTCCAACAAATTCCCTAACTGGCGTAAACATAAATTCATCTCTCACCTTGCTGATGACTTTCTTGTTAGCTGGATCATGAAATCCACTACTTGCTGGATAATCTGATAAATCAAATAACTCCTTATGATCATAAATATCTTGATAAACATCCTCACATTTTATGTTATAAACAAGTGAGTCCGTATCAGTAAATAGCAACTCCGAATCTGGCCACTGCTTTTTGGTAAAATTATAGTGAAAGTCGTACATTCGGCATTTTGAAAAATCAAGTACAGCTGCACCAACATAAATCGGTTTATTTAACTTTAAATTTGTTTTTCGTCGCTGTATTGCAACAAGATTTTCAATAAATATTTTCGTACTAACAAAACCGTCATCGTTGACTAATTTAATTCTGCGATTTACATCATTTACAATTTAAATATTGACTCGCTTTCCGATATTTTCCATAGTCTTACCGAATACTGAATTGTTCATCAACTTGAAAAAGTTTTTCTCAAAGTCGGTCTTAGCAATAGCACGACGTTTGGTATTTAAATCAATATAATCTGCCATCCAATGAGACTGATAAATTTTAGCACGCGATGAACCTTCCTAAGGACTAGTCCAGCATCTACTGCTTGTTTTAAATTTTTGTAATGTATCACGTAATTTCGTTTGCTCAGTAAATTTGGAACTAGCTTATTAACGATTGAATTTTGTGCTGTTGTCATTGCCTGTTGTTCAGGCGATAATAAACTATACTCGATCATCATTGACTCTGCACAAAACGGATAGTCGTTATGTAGATCATGTAACGAACTAGGATAATCAAGATCAACTTCAACAAAATGACTGACATTTTCTGGGAGATTTTTCTCAGTTTCTTTAAGAAATTGATCTGGAGTTATCCAATGAAATCCACTGCACGGCATTGGCTCTGACATTGCATAACCATACAAATTATTAGCGTTTAGATAAATAATATAATTTGATGGAAGATTTTTATCGTAATTTTTTAAGTATTTATTATTAGCTACCGCTTATTTTTTTTTTATAACGCTGATTCCGCCTCGAATCCCTTTTTCAATAAAATTAAACATATCAACATCAGTTAAGAGATCCAATTCTATCTTACTTGTTTTTAGCAGAGCATCCCACGACAATACTGGCGAAGAATAATACCAACACGGATCTAATCCATAATTTTCATGACTAGCTTTACGAAAGGTCTCGAAAACATCAGCTAACAATAACACATCTGTTTTCAAATATAAATCATGATAATCACCAAGTGTCTTACAACCAAATTTATTCCAAGTTTCTTGTGCGTAATTATATTCACCATCTGATACACCTTCACCTTTTAGCTGTGAGTAAAATTTATCTTTGTCAGGCAGAGACGTTTCATCAAATCTGCTCCAGTCTCGAGGTACTTGTACGGAAAGACACCTTTTTTTTGTCAGAACGACGTAGTCTTCACCAAAGCAACTTCTCAGATTACCAAAACTGCTACAACCTTTTACAAGCTCGTCCAGCGGTGCTGCCATAAATTGCAGACTGTCTGTGAAACGTAATTTGTCGAGCGTAAGTGACATATATTTTTCAAAATTGTTTGGAATACATTTTATTACACTACCTAACCTTAGTTTAGACTTAATTTCCTCATCGCCAAATGCTTCGACAATGATATGGCTATCATAACCACAAAAATTATATAAAACGACAGGAATAAAATCTGGCGCATGAAATTTTAAATTACAATTATTATGTGCGGCTCCAATATATTGGCCGGTTAGATGACAGTGATCGCGCACTTTATCGCCTGACATAGGTTTCTCGCAGATATGACAATTAACTGCCTCATCAAAATCAAGTTGTTGTTTTGGTGTTATTTTTATTGGAGCTGTTTTAGATATTTTGTCGGTGATTTTATTAACATCATCTATTAAATTTTTTAGTAACCACACGGCAGGATTTTTACCCCTGTACAATTTTATTGGACTTGAAAAATTAGCGCAACAAACTATTTTATAAGCTGCTCCGTAGGGGACATTTTGTGGTATTTTTCTGGTGCTTGATTTATTTGGATCATTTTCTGCGCCTGCCACAGGGACAAGTAAGCACTCAAAGTCAGCATAAATAACAAACGGAATACTTAATTTATGATTATAATTTTTTAATTTTAGAACTTTTCTTTCTCTGTTGGCATTGTTATTTTTGAACATTAACACAGTATTTAACATAATCTTGAAGTTTTTCATTTTTAGAAAAACCTTGTAAACAACGATAACAAAAATATTTCTTATTTTTATCTTTATTATATTGTTTGCCAACTAAGCCATTAAAGTTTTTTTTTATCCAAAAGTAATGTCGTTTATAAAACAGCAAGTTTATTGTGTTTTGAGTAGCTTTTTCTGAGATGTATCTGGGATAAACATTTTCACGCTCGTCAAGACCAAACACATTAACTGAAACACCACTTTGTCCCTCAAACTTTGGTATTTGATTTTCTGCAACTGGAAATTTAATGCCATTAAAATTTAATTTTGATACGTGACTAATATGTTTGTCAACGCGATCAGCATTTTTTTCTGCTGGAAACATCGCAGAAAGAATAGCCCACTGGAAACACCTATTGTCGAAGTTCTTTACATTTATGCAACATTTTTTGTTTTTAATTTTTTGAGGCAGGTCCATATACGAACTACCGCGAAGTACGTTATATCTTGCTGTGTGAAATAAAACTTCTTTTATCATTTCAAATTTCCAACCTGATCCTGATACAGTAAATTCTTCCAATTTTTTTATTTATTTCTTGATGTATTTCATCGGCGATTGTGGAAATATTTGTTCCAGCTAATATTTTTCGTGATTTAGCTGTTAAATATGGTTCGGCAATCTCGTTGCTGAAATTTACACTATGTAACTTTGATAAAATAGCATAATACTGTACTATTAGTTTGATACTTTTATGTACTTCAAGTTCTCGCGTTACAGTTGGATGTAAGAGATGAAACAAAGTTGTAGAGTTAAAATTTGCTAACACACCTTGGTCATCACATTTATAACTGTTATCGTAACCGGAAAATGCGGTAGCTATTTTTGTAGGTTCTCCTACAAGGTTCTTTTTCGCTATACCTCGCAATTTCAGCATTGTTATATAACATTTTATATATTTAATTGATATTGCTAGTTGAAAAATCAATTAGAGATATAAATTGTTTAAGGTATAATGACACAAAATTTGAGTTACATAAGACTGACGGCAGAGGAACAAGAAGAATATCATGTTCATCGCAAGTACAACTTATACGCAGGGAATATGTTAGGTTCAGTGATTCAAGTCAAGTACGGAAGACCGTTTGGTAAATCAACACCAGCTGGTTATAAGATTGGCGTAAAATCGGAAGGAGATACCGAGAGAGTTGAAATGTTTAAAAAAGATTTTATTTATACGCTGTTTTGTGATGAAATTCCAGAAGGACCACAAGTATATCATGACAACGGTAAAGTTACCGATGATAATATTGAAAATTTGTCTTTGCAAAGTGAATTTCAACCTTATTCTGTGTTTGATCTTGATGAGGCATCTGACAAAGGAATTATTCGAAATATCCAAACAAACAAAGTATTAGGTAATTTGTAAAATAATGGATACTTGCTTGTAGTTGTACGTGGAAGTAAAACGGATAGGTTTGGTTATTATAGCCATCGTTTTGTTTACGAAACTTTTAACGGACCTATACCCGATGGTTTAGTAATAGACCAAGTTAACGACATTAAAACAGATAATTGTCTAGAAAACCTCGAACTTGTCACTCAACAAGAAAATTGCAGACGAGGACGAGGAGGTGGTATTAATTTCAGATGTTCTGCTAAACCTATAATATCATATAACATTAGTACAGGTGAGGAACTAGAATTTTCTTCGATACAGCTGCAGTAAAACATTTTAAAATTAATCCTAGGGCAGTAAAATATGTTGCAGATCGACTAACAAATACGGGAACATCACAATCGACATTTGACATAATTATCTTCAAATACGACAATTAATTATATTTTCTAGCTCGTTTTTAGTTCAGCAATTACGAGCAAACATTAACACATCATCTCTATCAAATTTTAGTGTGATAAACGCGCTTTCATTAAGTTTATTTTTTTCTGCTGCTGTTAGCAGAATTTTATTAGAATCCCCTTGCATCACATTAACGTCAACAAAATAAGAACTATGCCCAGACAAACATTTTCGAACTGCTTCGGCTAATTCTTTGTAATTTAATATATTAACTTTCTGATGATATTTTATTTCGTTAGTCATCTTATAATAAATAAATTAGATATAAAATATATTTACAGTATGAATCTAATGAGACGATTTGCTGATATAATCGCGGACGATAATTTTACAGCAGGCAACGATATCTCTGGCAATATAAAAAAGGTGAGTCTGACGGTTATACAGAAGACGATATTCTATTTAACGACGACGACGAACAAGACGCAATTGTTGGCGTGGTTGATAAAAAAATTACAGCAGACCAGGTGTAATCAGTTGCGTTAGGAATTGCTGTTTGATAAATTCTGTTTTGCTGAAAATATATTTTTTCGTGTGAGCGGTCAATAATGATTCGAGTTCCATTGTTTTAGCTACAGATGGGACAACTCGTGACATCCACAGCACTAATCTTGTAATAGCAAACTGTCCTTCAGCTACTCCATCAGCGTGTATTATACAATCGTTTTGATCAGCTCTACCTAAAATAGTGTATGTTTTATTCCGCGAAAAACTTTGTTATATTCGCGGCAAAAATCCAAATATTGTACTTAACGGAAGCATCATTGTTATTTGGCGAGATTCTGCGGCAAATGCTTTTCGTTTGGCAAATCCCTCGTTGTATCTGGCATTTTTTAGACCAATTGCGTTAGTGACATGATTTGACATTGCAGTGCCATCTGCGGCTGCAGCTGGTGCCGTCACACGTAAATTATTGCAAGCGGTAATAAGTGAAACTCTTGTAGCGTCTGCATTAGCGGCTGCAGCTGGTGAGGCTATACCAAAACTATGAGATTAGCAATAAGAAAATCTCTAACAATCACAACATCTGCAGCAGCGTTAGCCCCGTGTATGAGAATCCTGTTTGAGAAATACCTATCTGGTACAGCTGTCCCAAATCCGGTATCTTTAAACCACATCATATTTGTTGCGATTGATCTCGAATAATCATCGCTGAACGAGATGATATTTAGTATTGTACTTGCTATGGGCAAGTGCATTGAAATATCTTCCACAGTCTGATTGGCCAGTTGGTACCGTGCACTTTTAAACAAGCTCCAACCGTTATTGACAAGTGCAATTTCTGCACCAGCTGCAATATCACCGCCCATCGCAGTTAGTAATTGACCACTCACTTCCAACACCGCCTTGTGTGGCAACAAAAACAAGTCCTCGTCTCGCGTGTTAAAAGTTCTGACGCCAGCTTTATTTGGTTCATTTGAGTTTTCGTCAAGATACTCAATATACTCGAATTCTGTTACTGTGTCGTCGGTATCATGTTCTTCGGCAAGATCAAGATAATTTTTAACTGACATTATTTATTCTATAGCCTACACACAATTTGACTAGAAAGCAGGAGGAGTTATTCTTGTTTTCTTTACAAGTTTGCGTACTACCTCTTCACCACGTGGTGACAGTAATATTTTGTTGTAGCTATCATAGCTCGTTCTGTTTCTGCTGTTGGTGCAATATCTGATATTGCTCGTTTTATTTCCGACACCGTAGGTGTTGCGCCTTTAATTAATATTTGTCCTACTGCGGTGCCTGCCGCAGATGCGGTCCCCGTCGCAAAAGCTTTACCTGCATCAAGTGCAATTGGTGCTACTTTACGCGCAATTCCTGGAATGTTCTCGATCACCTTTGTAAAAATATTTCCAAAAAAAATCCACCTACAATTTTTCTTCGATAAACATTTTTTTGTCTCATCGTTGCTATTAAATTAGGTTTACAAAATTTACGTGCGACTATTGCGCGCATATGTGTAAATAGTACGTGACAATTTCATTGTTAAGATCTATTTCTCGTCCTGATTGGTCTGGTAATTGCATTGTTATGTCAGTTATTTGATTTTCAGGAGTAATCGGATAGTATATTATTTGTCGAGGAGTAATTTGTATCAGTTAACCAGGCGGAACATCTGGTGAAAAACTATAGATTGTTTAACCTTGACTTCCCTTGGCTGAGTAAGATCCTAGTGCAATAGAGCAATTGATTAAAATTGTATTTACTTCTGTTATGTTAACCGGTAAATCTCCATCATACGATATACTTTGTTCTGTAACAATTCCGTATCGTTGGCTTTTAAATCCTAGCAACGATGCGATACTAGTCGCAGGTGAAAAATCGATTATCAAATTATTTTTTAATGTGATTCTGACTCTTAGCTTATTATAGTTTGGAGTTAATTCAAAATTGTCTGCGGCAGTGTATTTTGTTATCAGCTCTCTTATCGTTTTGTTGAGATCAGTTACATCATATGCTCCCTGTGGTATTTTGACTGATACCCAAGCACCTGAATTAAATGTAAAGTCGTCATTGACGTTTGATTTTAGATGTGCCATAGAATGCCATACCGTAGCAAAAAATTAATCCAATTTCGTACTGGCTACCGGGATCTAGTATGATTGGCGGATCATAGTGGACAGAAAAGTTTGCGCTGTCACTGGTTGTTTGTGACGAGTCAAGTAATAGTGTTGTTAACATTTATATAAGATCGCCATGTAAAATTTCAGACTCGTCTGTTGTTAGTAATCCACTCGATCTAAGATTATCTAATATGTCCACGATCTCGTTGTCAATTTCAGTACCTGTATTACCTTTTTCTTTTGATGATATCAATAACATGAGTCGGTCAACCAGTTCGGCGTTTGATGTAAAAACTTTAACACCTTTTCCAGATTTTTCCTCTGGCAATCTTTTATCGCGTTCTCTTTCGTATTTATTAAACAGTTTTTTGAAAGTCCAACTGTTATCATAATCTTTTTTTCTGGTTCTGTACTGGTTTGCTGTTATAATTAAAACATAAGCAATAACTCCGTCTCTTATATCATCCTGCATTTTTAATAAAATGCTCTCATCTTTTATTTCTTTTATTTGTTCATCAGCAGATAAACCAGATTCTATAATTTTTGTTAATATTTCTGATAAATTCTTATATTCTCCTTCTGGCCAATCTCGAATTTTGTCAATGTCTTTGATATCATGTCTGCTAATAAAACCTTCATATTCTTCATCTAATATTTTATCACGTGCAATGTTTCTATAAAATTTTATCTGTTTTTTGAGTGGCATTATTTCTGCAATAGATTCAGTCATCATTTTTTGTTTTTCAGTTAATTCCTTAGTTTGCTCTGATAAAATTTTGTATCAACCTTCTTAACTCGGCTGGATTAACCGTCAATCTTGCAATAGCACGTTGTAGCTCAAGAGGGTTGTTTATTAATCTGTCAAATTCAACCTTTCGTGCAACAGGATCAGCAATATTTCTAACAAGTTCCTCTACAATTCTTTTTAGTTTCTTCTTTCGATCTTTCTCCTAGTAAACCTAACAACCCTTTTTCTTGTACTTTCTTTAGTTCTTCCGGGGACAATACTGATATTTCTGATTGCTTGCCGAGTACTGCTTCGGTAACAGGTTTAAAAAGTTTGGTGGTTTCTTCTTCGGCAGCACGTTGTCCTTGACGTGCTTCTTCCACTTTTTTCTTAAAAGCAGCTCGAGTTGTAATAAATTTCTTTAGTAATTCAATTTTTTGTTGATGCTTGTTCATTGTTTATTTTTTATACGCGATATAAAATTTGCCTATAGAAATGTGTCGATACAACAACGAAACATTTTAGCTGGATCTCGCGCTAGTTTTTCAAATAAAAAGAAACTGTATTTGTCATTAGTTGCTTGATGATATAATTCAGTAAATTTATCTTTTATTAAGTCACCACATTGCTCGTTTGCAATATTTCTCACATCAACATTATCTAGCCCTTGAAATAATATAAAACATCCCGTATTTCGCCTAATAAATCTGTCAACGTTGTAAAATCCTTACGCAAGATAAATCGAATTTCATTTTTGTTACGTGACAACGAAAAATACGACTTAATCTTGTTCATCTCCTCGTTGTTAGCGGAATTATCGTCAAATACAATTATTTTATGCTCGGACGAATCAAGTTCGTTGACAGGGATTAATTCCTCTGATTGTTTTGTTAAAAATATATCGTCGCCAGCGTCAAGCTCATCACGAAGTTTATCGTTGTATTCGCGTAATAACTCGTATTTATCTTGTTGCGGATTAATCGTGTAAATGTATACCTTATCGTAATTAAAGTTATCGTTGAGTAAGAAATTTAGCAAAAGATTTGTTTTACCAGAGCCTGTACGACCAACAATAAGATAATGACAATCTGGAAGTTCGTTATTATGTTTATGTTTGATTAATCGTTTGGTGTCAAAATTTAATATCGTTGATTTCGCCATTATTGTTATACAATTTTATGTTATATAATTTACATAATATGAGTTATTACACAAAGTTTGGAACATTACTTACAGGATCTGTTTCCGCTGACGAGCCAACAATAACCGATACGTCATCGCTAGTAAAAAAAAACCGGCGACACAATGACAGGAAACCTATTTATGTCAAATCAACGAGTTCTAGGTTTAGAAACAAATTATCCGCGAATAAATGTTGTTGATACACAAGCTGTTAGTTATGCACAACTAAAATCTGTTGACGGTAACAAACTATCACTGACAGGAGGAACTTTAAGCGGTAACTTGGATATGTCAGGAAAAAATTTATAAATTTAGAAACAGCGTATCCGCCAAGAAACTTAAATCAAACAAAGCGGTAAGTTATTTACAGCTGAAGTATGTTGATGATAACAAGCTTGATAAAACCGGTGGAATTGTTACAGGTAATATTAACATGTCAAGTAAAAAAATTATTGGGTTGGAAACCGAGTATCCACCAGCAAATGTTGATAACACACAAGCGGTGAGTTATACGCAACTAAAATCCGTTGACGATAACAAACTTAGCAAGGCCAGCGACACAATGACAGGTAACCTTGTAATGAGCAATAACTCAAAAATAACTGGATTACCGATAACTTCACCACCAGTTAATGAGACTATTGCTATTTGTTATGCTCAGTGAAAAGAAGAACTCACCCCGTATTTTAAACGATCCGGTGGACCAATATCAAGTAACATAAATATGAGAGACAAAAAAATAACAACAACATATGTTCCAGTTAACCATAATGATCGAACTAATAAAGCGTACGTTGACAGTGTATCTGGTGGTATAAAACGAACCAAAAACAATGTTGGATATATTCCAGCACTTTTTAAGGCAACTGATAACCGAGTTGGGTTTGAGGTAAGTGCATCATCATATTATCCTGAAAATTATCCTTATCACGCTTTCTCTGATAAACAAGAATGGACTACTAACGGAGAAGTTGAAAACTTTTGGATTAAAATTAAATGTCCCATTGCAGTTGCTATTTGGCAATTTCATTTGCGAGGTCGATTAAATATAGTGTTGGTCGAATTTATAATTGGCGATTGGAAGGATCAAACAATGATATCGACTGGGTAATATTATGCAGTACAGAAAATACGTATATTTCAACAACACATTATTTTACGATTCCGACAGAAAATACTGTTAATAAGTATTTGTATTTCCGAGTTTATGTTATCTCTGATGAACATTCGCTTCCAGGACTGACAGCATTTCAAATATACACACTTGATGATCAGATTTAACCTAACATTGTAAATAAATGTCTGAACAAGCAATTATAACCTTTGCAAGAGAATTTTATGATAATATTTTTAACCCCGAAAAAGATGTTGGGGACAAATCACTATTGGCACGTGCGATAAATACTATGAAAAAATTTCCAATTCTAATGATAAACTCTCTATTGTCAGATGAAGAAAGAAAATTTATTCTTGTTATGCACATGCGAGGACCACAACTGAAAAAAGCAATAAAAAACTTTGATATTATAAGCAGATACTGTCATCCTGATGATTGTCTAGAAGAACAAAAACAAGTTGAAATCCTGTTTAAAAAATATTGCTTGAGTTTGATTTTAAAAATATAGATTGGATAATGCGATCAGGTTGATTAAAAGCACAAAAAGCGCAGGAGGAACAACAAATAAACGATAGTCATGATCGTCTCGACAAACTAGCGGAATCTAAGATAATAGGAATAAAAAGGAACAAGAAGTTATACAATAGTTTTTTAAAACGAGGAATTTTTAAGTATCTCGATATGTACTGCCACGATAAGGAAACACTACCTACAATCGCTAGTATGACAGTGGATACGGAGTTAATTATTAAAGTGTACTCAAACGCACTTCTACCAATGATTCGTAAAAAAGACCCAGAATTTGATCCGATTATTGTTAACAAATCTCTAGCGATAATCAAAGATTTTGACAATGAAATTAGTGATCTCAGTGATGATAAGCGAAAAAAGTTTTTTGAGGAAGTCGATCAAAAATATTTAAATCAAATATTAATTCTTATTACGATATAGGTGAAGAACACGATGTTCCCCTTCCATCACTCCAACGCTCTAGACAATTGTCATTACGAAATTATTACAATCAAATCGAGAAAATATTTACGCAACCATACTATAATTTATTGTTTAAATTAACTGCTGTTATTTTTTTCCCTATTGGACAAGACACACTCCGAGTATTAATGCTAGCATACGGAATTATCAGACAACATCTTGTCCCCAAAAATTCTACGTTGGATCAAATAAGCTTGGTATTACGGTTTATTGATGAAACAGAAAGAGAATACAGTAATTTGGTGAACGAAATAGATTTGTATAAACGTAAAGTAGAAAACGAGTTTGATTCCTACAGCTGGTTAAAGAAAAATGAGGTTTTAACAGATGAACGATATAAGGATACATCGTCTGATGTTTATGATAAGTACAGAGATTTTATAGCTGATCCTAACAATGATAAGTTTCGTGAGTTTCTTGATTCGATTGTTGGTGCTAGAGTTTTTAATATTATATAAAACTGTAAGCAAATATGGTATAATGAAAAAACAAATCATCGATTTCAATGATATTTCAGAAGAAATTCCAAAACAAGATGTTGACGCTCTGATGCAATATTACAGATATTATCATAAAAACTTTTGGTGTGTAAAACAATGTTACAAGTATTACAGTAGAATACTTCAGTAATATCATATTTGCCATTGCTGATGACAAGCTCTGGTATAATTTCAAGTGGCGCATCGTTAAATCCGTTTTTGTTAATAATATCAGGTGTTGGTGTTTCTCTTTCAACGGCATGTAAAACAATTAAGCCTCGACTTGAGACTAAAATAAATGCTTGTAAAACAGCAAGTATCACTTACAAAAAATTACTTGATCAGATACGATCTTATTTGCGAGGTGTAAAATATTATATGGACAACTTAATACGCGAGTTCCGTATTATTGACACTATGTTAACAGATATTCTGCCAATGAGAGTTAGCAAGTACGAAAATAATTATCATAAAGCATGGCTGTAACAGTAGTATATATAATCTTGCGTAAATTCCAGGTAGTTATTGATTTCCAGCTATACAATATACTGCAACAGCTGTTCACAACAACATCCGGCAGATTTATTTTAGGTCCACACACTACAGTCTATTTAGTGAAAATAATTTCTAGATTTACACTACATTTTATTTTCTAAAAACATGTGAATTTATTCTAGATCAACACACTACAATTTATTTAATAATATTTTTAGTAATCGGTGAAGAAATTCTTTAAAAATAAGAAAGGACTTACCTGCTCAGGTACAGATCCACTTGTTGAATGAACATGGAGAAGAAAAAAATTTCCTGCCTTTTATAGCGTTATTCTGGAATTTCTATTACGTACTTTCTAGAATGTTCTTTGAAATTTCCATTATGCACTTTCTAGAATGTTCTTTGTAATTTCCATTACGTAATTTCTAGAATGTTCTTTGTACTTTCCATTACATAATCTTTGAAATTTCCATTACGTAATTTCTAGAATGTTCTTTGGAATTTCCATTACGTAATTTCTTGGAATTTCCGCGATCTTTTACCTGACAAAGTTATATATGTTCTGGAAATTCTGTGATGAGTCATTCTGGAATTTCCGCAATCTTTTACCTGACAGAGTTATAGATGTTCTGGAAATTCCGTGATGAGTTAAGTGTTTCTAGATCAGAAAGCCTTATTTTGTCAGAAATGTAAAAGTCATCCTCGGAGCTGAAGAAAATGTCAACATAGAAGGGTTTTTGGGGGGAAAGAAGGGTCTTTGAGCTAGAACCCTGGTTTTCCTGCCAGCCACTAACTCTTCCTGTTGCTGTGCAGCTCTTCAGACTATGTCACACAATGTGAACAACTCTCCACTGACAAAGTTCACCGGTGGACTGCAGGCTCTGCATGTTGCTGATGATGACGCTGTTAAATGGCTGAGCACGCGCTGCACACGATAATAATAATACTGACCGGCTTTGCTTAAGAATGAGGTGCTGCTAAAAAGAGAACGTCCAGCAAGACATCTGAGAAACAAAATGAAACTTGCCTTGACGAACATATCCACATAAAGGTCACCTGCTTAAGGGGGACTTTACTGAGTCCATCATTTTATAATAGTTTTACTGATATATAAAGGTTACTGTCCACAAACAACACCTGATTAAACAGGACACACGTTTGTCAAGAACACCTTACTGAAATGGAGGCCTGTCCATAAAAGTCACATGTCCATAAATAACATTTTGTCTTTAAAGGACACCTAATCACGTAAGGGTCAAGTTTCAATAAACGGCACCTGGATATAAAGAACCCATGTCCCGTAAAGGACACATGATGATAAAAGACGTGTGTATATAGAGGCCACGTGTAGATACAGAATACATGGCTATAAAGAACACAGGTCCCTAAATGACTCCTTACTATAAAATGTACCTGTCTATAAAGGTCACACGTCAATCAAGACAAATTTTGTAGTCCATTCAGTGTCTTTTATCAACAGGCCTCACTGTATCATACATCTACAATATAAAAAGTTAGAATAAACAGGAAGTCGAAGAGTTAGAAGAATCGCTGTTATTATTATTATTATTATTATTATTATTATTATTATTATTATTATTAATTATCCCTCCTTACTCATTACAGGCACAGGAACTTAGAGAAGGCCAGATGTGACCTTCTGCATGTCGTAGCAGGAGACTAAAATGATGGAGAGATATTGGCACAGTTGTTGGTATGTTGGACTAGCGACCGAAAGAGTGTGGGTTCGATTTCTACCATAAGATCAGCCAAGGTTGGCTACCGCGGTGTGTCCTTGACCAAGGCACTTTAAACCAATTGCCTCGGCACTAAATAACTTACTAGTCTTGTTGTGGCGTAAAACAGTCAAGGTAACCAAATAAAAATCGAAAGATATTTTTTACCTACCTATTACATACCATCTCATTCTTCTTACCTACCACTGACATACCCACTCTCCCTTCGCACACACCTCTTACATATCTACTCACTCTTCTTATCAACCTGTTACATCCCCACTCGCTCTTCGTACCCACCTGTTACATACCCATCCGCTCTCCTTTCCCGCTACTTACAAACTCAATCATTTTATTTACCCACCACTTACGTACCCTTTCGCTCTTCTCACACACCTTTTACATACTCAGTCGCTCTTCTCACACACCTTTTACATACTCAGTCGCTTTTCTCACACACCTTTTACACACCCATTCGCTCTTCTTGCCCAGTTTTTACATAACCACCCGCTCATCTCACACACATCTTAAATACCCGCTCATTCTTCTTTCCCACCATTTACATACCCACTAACTCTTCTTACCAACCTCTTACATGCCCTCTCACCCTTCTCGCACGCCTCTTACAGTCCCACTCATTCTTCTCACACACGTCTTACATAACTAACAGCTCTTCTTAGCAACCTCTTTTATACCCACTCGCTTTTCTCAGACACCTTTTACAACCCACTCGCTCTTCTCGCACACATCTTACATACCCAATCATTCTTCTTACCCATCCCTTACATACCCACTCGTTCTTCTCACACGCCTCTTACATGCCCACTCGCTCTTCTAACACATCTCTGATATACCCACTTACTCATCTCACACACTTCTTACATATCCACTCGCTCTTCACACGCACCTGGTACATACCTACTCACTCCTCTCACACACCTCTTGCATACTCAGTTACTCCTTTTACCCACCACTTACGTACCTACTAGCTCTTCTCACACACCTCTTACGTATCCATTCGCTCTTCTCACACATCTCTTACGTACCCATTCGCTCTTCTCACATATCTCTTACATACCTAATCACTCTTTTCACCCACACTTACATATCCACTCGCTCTTCTCACACACCTCTTACACACCCACTAACTCTTATTACCCACACTTAGATACCTACTCGCTTTTCTCACACACACTTGAATACACACTCGCTTTTCTCACACACCTCTTACGTACCCTCTAGATCGTCTTGCCCACCGCTTGTATATTATAACTGCTTTATATTTTACGTTTGTAGCACAAACAGAACAGATACTTTCCATTTTCCACACAAATATTTTACTGGGGATACAATTTCAAAGTTCAATATTTGCATAAATGTCCTCAGATGGTGCTAGGCTTTCTTCCTCTTACCACGACGGTCCATTCCATGCTTCTTTTATAAGACTGACTATTTCGTTCGCCAGCCCTTGACACACATTTTTTTTTTTCTCTCAAGTACGCAAAGTAATTTTCGGACAAGAGGAAATTTCTTTTCTCTTGCTTAAAGGGTTTCATTTTCTTTAATTCTGTTTCAGGTATCGGTTATCTGATCTCCCTCCCAAACATCCGTTTTATAAGCTTTTGTGTTCAGTAACCGTTTTACCTAGGTGTGTGTACCTTATCCATACCCAAGAAGGAGGGGCAGTAACTCATTCGGTAGGGCGTCGGACTAGAAATTCGAAAGTCACTGGTTCGATATCCGTCCATGCCAGCTTGGGTTGGCTTCCTCGCTGTGTCTTCGGCATGATATAGCGGATAATATGTTAAAAAGTTCCGTTAAAACAAACAAAAATGCAAAACTTGCCAATGATATATCTTCCTATAAACGTTGAAATTGTATTCTTACGTAAATATGAGTGCGTATCACTGTTGGACGGGGTGTATGAATGTCGCCACGTACATGTGTCAACATTAGATTTCACTTGCAACTGATATCCGGATTTGTTGTTATATTTATAATTTATCCGGTGAGTAAGGAATAACGATATAAGGAGGTTTTGCTTTTGAACACGTCTGCTGAACAGAAACCGTACTAAATTCTCGTAAGTCAAAGTAGGGATCAGAATACATATAACTAAACGTCATTACCTGTCACGCAACGTCAATTACCTGTCACGCAACATCAGTTACCTGTTATGCAGCGTCAATTACCTGTTAGTCATTTAGTAGATTCAACATTCCAAGAAATAACATATTTTGGTCAACAACCTGCTTGAAGTGGTTATTTCTGCAAACATTTTTATGTACACCGAACAATTGATACCAGCTGATAGGGAGAGCTCCGTCCCGTAAAATGATGAAGTAAAGCAAAAGTTCGCATTCGCCAGGTATTTAAACAAAATCTTAAAATGAAAAAAGAAAATGTTCTATTTATTCTTATAGAAGAATAGGGACCATACAGAGTTCTGCAAATAATTAATAAAAGTAATATAATAATTACCTTGACATAATTGGAGAAAGGCAAACAATCACTAAGCCCGTATGTGAACCTATTTAAGCCGTGCATATTTCTTCCAATTTATATTTTGGCGCCCATCACGGGAATACACCTCAACCATCTTGTTTATAGAGAAGGAGGAGTCTAGGTGATGTCTTCATGGAAACCGTGATATTTCTCATTTTATGTGCGGGTGAAAAATGTTGCAGCAATTGATCAGTGATAGGGAACGAACACCAGGCTAGTGTTGGGAATGGCTTAGGTGCAAGCTCCAGTCCAGTTTTCTTCATTTAATTCCAGTGATATAATTTTATAAGAATATAGCTTCTGTAAGTTTTAGATATTTAACACACGACCTCTCTGTGACATACATGGCTTAGCTGTAAGTTAAGACATGTAACATACGACCTCTCTGAAACATAGCTTAGTGCTATTGAATTTATGGGCAAGTCGATCACAGATGCATATTCATGTTTAGTACTGAGATGTGTCAATCGAACTTTTTTCATAGCATCTACTGTATTTCTTTATAAACGTGAATGTTCTCAAACGTTGATCCAATTTAAATTTGAACCTGATATTTTGCATACTGAATGACAGGTAAATGGAGTTTCTTTTGTTATGTATATTTAATTTAATTATTTGTTGATTTTAAATTTTTTAATTCCATTACATGCTATTGTAATGCAACATTGTTTACTGGATTTGACATTGTCCAGAATTGATTTTGTTTTTGTTTTTATAAACAACTAATAATAGAAACATTGTATCTAATTGTTGACCTCGTTTCAAAATCAGTGACAGTTTTGGTAAACAACTTTTTATTTTGTATTTTTAATCTTTCTCAGAGTAAGAATCATTAAGTCAAGGTCATACCGGGACTACGTGACAAGTAGCATATATCAAATGGTACAAACTTCTATTTTTTCCAGAAAAATTAACTTTTGACCCTATCCGAGAACATGTTTTACGTCTTAATTAGTGTATAACTGTTGTCTTGATAAAGGTATATTCAGTTGGGCTTAAAACTCTTGACACGTTAAGTTGTATTATGTTGTGACCAGTTTGGGTTGAATTTTTATTTTCTTCAAATTATTGAATTCAAGTGATTCTTTTCCCTGGAAATACAAATGTGCTCCGACAAAATTCTTGGATAAAGACATTTATTGGAATTTATACTGAATTCAAAACTGGAATAATATTTTCTGTGATTCAGCAAGAGACTGTTGACACAGCACCACTTCGCTGACCACAACAGACGTCATCGTCTTCAATTTCGGATTTCATCGGGACTCGAACTCAGTTTCATTCAGGACTATTTATTACTTGGAATTTCTATTTTAAATTCTTGGATTATTATTGGATTTAATTCGTAAAACCGGAAGTTCTTTTTTCTTAATTTTT
>JAECUM010027851.1:0-28693 GCA_016617855.1 Megalonaias nervosa | reverse complement strand
TATATATATATATATATATATATCTTGCATAGCTAATAATAGTAACAAATTTTGATCAGGGCTGATTGAGGTTACTGCAAAGATGCGCAGTGGACACTTACTGCTCATATATTATGATGACCCTAATATCACACACACACACACACACACACACACACACACACACACACACACTTTTACATATATAGTTTGATATTATATTACCTTGTTCCCACTTTAAGAACTTTTAAATCTGAATCAAGGATGTCAGTTGACCTCAAAATGCACTAAAACTCTAGTGGATGCTTCCACAATATTTTGTACCACACCCAGTGCACGTACCTAAGCCGTAAAATACTGCTCCATATAGAATGCAAAGTTCAGAGCTGCACAAGCAGTGTAAATCGGTCGCTTCCGTTCTTTCATTCATTTTATTTTTTTACATATAAACTATATTGAATTAGCTTAGAACCGAGTAAAAATCATGTTCCTTCCTACCAAATGTTAAATAAACGAACTTGCATAGTTTCGTGAATACATTGTTCAAATAAACTGAATAATGTCTGCTATGATCATATGATTTTGTGTTCAATTTTCTTTTTCACTAATTTGAATAATAGAATAATCTTTAATATTAAGAAATTCGTCAATGTTTTTACCTTAACTATTTTAAAGAAGGCTGTCAATATTTTTTTTAAAATTGCTTTTAAGACACAGGTTAAATTCATGTAGAAACAGCCATGTAGAGTTTTGCAAACACAACGGTTTTTGTGTTTTATTTGTTTGTTTTGTCCATGTTTTGTATATGCCTTTGAAAAAGAGTCGAAAGCGCTCAGGCTAGTTAGATACTAGTTTTGCACTGTTCGTCGTCAGTTTATTGCATTTATCTCAATCAATCCATGACACACGTGATCCCTTGCTGGATCAAGTGCGCTTGAATGGGCTGTTATTCGCTATATGATTTGTATTCTTTATATATATATATATATATATATATATATATATATATATACTATATATATATATATATATATATATATATTTCTTGAACATCGTCTCACTTCACAGATTTATTATCTTTTTCTTTATGCTGTCATATTATGTTGAATTTGTCCAAGACAATCTTGCAAAAAGTGTAATGCGTCCATTGATTTACCATCTCCGAAATCTGATGTAAAATTTTGTTTTGTTTGATACACGTATAAATTTGGATGATCAATATTATTAGCTCACTTGCTTTTATGTTCTTTGACTTATTGTTGTTGTTTACTGTATACTTGTGTACGTGTTTGTGATCTATTCCAGTCTATTGTCGCCGGAAGTGTTCTCCTGACGCGATGGTTGCAATGTAATGTTGCTCTAGCAACTCCAATAATCACCCCTTCAAGATGGAATGGAAGAACAACTTATTGAAGTGTTCAGTTTTGAAACTTAGTTCCAATATTTAACTTTCCGTTTACCGAGGTATTTTAATATTTCCTACCGATTTATAAACCAATTGTGATGTTTACAAATACGACAACGAAAACCTTCGGGATTAAGACAAGATAGCCACGAAAACGATTAGGATTAAGACAAAGACCTCGCCGACGACCGACAGCTAGGTAGTTTGTAATATTCAACGATTGTAGATCTAACGATGAATTTATAAGGGATTTGTTTCCAAGATCTCGTTCTTGGACATTATAAGTTAACAAAATTTCTCCAGCCCTAAAACTTCGGCTGTACGATATGATTTCAATTTATTCTCCAGGGCGGAATGGCCATAAACTATCTTCGTTAGATACCGTTATTCATCCACGCTGACAGATCCATGACTGTCTTCAGATATCGTTTACTTTGCAATGTAAAGCTGTATATCTCCTATCATTTTTATTCAATTGTTTTTTTTGGATTGCTTGAATCCAAACAGTTCGTCCAATTTCTTGCTGTAATATTGCAGACCCCGCGAGAAGATGGCGTTGGATGGTGATACGAAAGAAGGTCAAGATCAACCGTATAACGACAACCCTATGAAGCTGACAGAGCATAATCGAATACTGTACCCGTACTATTTTGGACAAGAACCACGTATCCAACTTGAAAATATAAAGAACATCCAAAGCAAAACAGGGGACATCTTTGTTTGCTCGTATCCTAAGTCTGGTAAACATGAATCCTAACACTAACAGTAATATATATATATATATATATATATATATATATATATATATATATATATATATATATATATATATATATATATATATATATATATATATATATATATATATATATATATATATATATATATATATAATATTTTCATACGTCGCTAATGATTAATGAGTTGAAATTCATCAGTGATCTATAGGCCTGGATTCGACAGCACGCAGTTGCAAGAGTGTTTATATAAGCGTATTATTGCGCCTTGGGCGGATCACGATTTGATATACCAATAGTATTGGTGTATCAAATTGCTTTATAGTAGCACTTTAAAAGCCATGTTATTTTTAATGTATGTGGTGTATATTTAATTACACAAATAAATTCATCAGCAGCATCCTGATTAATTATATGTCTTTATTCTTGGAAATTCATGAGTGTTAGGATTAGATTCTATTTATTATTTTAGCTAAATTCAAAGTGCTAAAGTAAACAGTTCACTTTTGAAGTGCTGAAAAATCATTCAATTACAAAAGTGTTGTCTTCCTGTCCTAAGTCTGAATATACCTCCCCGTTTGTTTGTACCCTCCACTACCGATTTAATAAACAAAAAGCACAAATGTAATAAAAGATGCATGGAACTTAGTTCATTTAGCGAGTTATAATTTCAAACCTGATTATCCCGGGGGGGTATGGCTAACACCATTATCGTCTGCGCGTCTCATTCCAAACGGAACTTTTCACTGTACAATACTTCCCTGCATACCAGTAATTTCCGGTTCCTGGGCAAGTCCATTTTCAGCTAAGGAGTGTTTGCACGAATACGCATGTACGTACATAGCAGGAAAATACCCTGCTTCCGATTTTTACAATGTCCAGTCAAGCAAAGGAAAATAACGACAACTACAAATTTGCCTTTTACGTGGATTCCACAAGCGGTGTAATTTCTATTTTCGTGTGTGCGAAGGGATATAACTCTAAACTCTTAACGGTATGTTAATTTATGGAGTTATCCGACAGTTACAGAATAGGATGAACTACGTCACTGTTGTCTGAAGAAAACAACAAGCCTATAGTGTACGTAATATTGCGTCGTGTTAGTATGGAAAATCCGTTAAGCATTGAAGGCGCAGAGGATTGGGCCATTCTGGTTACAGTGAGGTTAGAAATTTAAAATCAATGAATGAATTGACTAAGTTCTGTGCACCTTTTATCACATTAAAGATTTCCGTTATTGAAATGGGTATGGGTTACAAACTGTGACGAAGTTTATGTTTGGGGTGGAGTGCTCCCAATATTTTATTTAAACTATTATAGAAGTCCCACCCAGGCTCTGTTTTGCTGGAAGTTAAATTTAGTGAAAGATAGATGCAAAGTTCCGAGCCCCCAGTCAGCAATGCCGACGATTAGATGGTTAAATATACAAAAAAGGGTTGAAATTGAATGAATAACAATTTAATAACAATTCAATAATCAAATGACTCAAATTTCCAATGACACTCCTTCCGCTCGACCCTTTAATAAGCCTACTGCATCACTTGATTAGTAGTGTGAGATTGATTTCCACCTGTCCTAGTATTTCTACTGATCTATTGTATCCTTTCTCTCTCTCTTATTTCTCCAAATTCCTTCTCATCCTCCTCGACTTTCTCTAGACTCCTTCTCCTCCTCCTCGACTTTCTTCAGACTCAGTCTCCTCCTCCTCCACTTCTCTACCACGACTACGCTTCTGTTGACTTTCACTGTCTCGACTACAATCTCAATTCCGTCTCCAACTCTCGAAGACTTGGGACCCAATGGAACCCGAAGTTCTCTGACCCCTGTAAAGCTTCCTGTGAAAACACAAGGACTGTACAATCTTTTTCCTTAGCCCTCTCATCTCACACCACACACAGCCTATCATCAGATAACGGCTATTAAATTTCTTCGGTCACACATTCGTTCACATCGAGATACTCATACGTTCTTGTATGGTAAAACAAGCGTCATAATACAGCACGGCATCAATTACTCTTTATACATACATCAATAAATTCTGTCACATCAGTACATATTCCTAATCCCGTTATACTAAACAATATCATAATAATCAGACGCATTTCTTTACCTTACAACTCATACAAAGTACGCAAATATTCAAATATCCATGCTCTGATATATACATACGTCCATAGTAACTATTCTTACATACTTCAACCATTTTCCAAATTCACAATTCAAGCATGTGTAAATTCTAACATAACGCATTAATAAATGCACTGGTTTGCTACGAGGTAACCTAATAGAGAATTACAAAATGAATTCTGACCACAAGCTAACAATCTACATATTTCCGCCTCGCATCTAATAATTCTCTACGTAAGGCTCAAGCTCAAATACGCATGCAATTGAAACACTACAAAAGTAATCCTACATATTAAACGATCTTTGTAATTAAGTGTACATACTACAAATAATTACAATTATGATGCCGTAATATTCTGCAAAAATCGAGGAAATAACTTACTGACCTTTTCGAAGCTTTGTCTTTCCTTAGAATCTACTTCTAAGTTCTTCCGTCAGATTACGAGTGGCTTCTTTCTCGGAGTAAACCCTATTGATCTGAAATCCTTCCAGGTTAATACTAAATTACTCTTTAAGATTTCGGAAGGTATCATTCGGGTCTGAATTGAAATCACGACCTCTATTTCAATATTGATTGGATATCGCTGTGGACCGATTCAATCAAACTTAGCGGACAATGTACCTCTCGCTGTCTGTCAATGTGGGAACGGATGAGAACACGCCCCGTTCACCCCGTGGATTTCCTTTTGATCCTTGAACTAACCTTTAACATATAGGTGTGAAGTGGTGCGATGTATTGCCTGTGCCAATTCAAGTTTCCGGTCTGTAGCTGGTCATGGTAACCTTGCGTAAGATATTAACAGTACCCCGCGGAAATCTTTAGACATCAAATACATAACCGCAGTAATATTCCCAAGACAGTATATTATAGCTTATACATGACTTTATAACTGGGGCTTAGCAAACGTGACACCAGCGTTGTCAATGTATCATTGTAGGTCAGCAAAGTTTATCAGTAATTACACGCACATAAGAATATTTTTCCTTAGTTAGTTTGATTGTCGACCCTGTCTTGGTGGACCATTGACCTAGTGATCACTTTGAAATCTACTACATGTCCGTCTGTATTTCCATCCGCCTATCTATTCTTTAGTGAAATGGCACAGAGGCTGATAGACTATTAATTTAATCAGTCCAGTAGCGTAATAACGGAGGAGTGCGGGGTTACGGACAGGGCCAGAGGTTTTGGGGCGCCAAAACAGCTGATGAAAATTAAATTCCAGGAAAATCGTTGACGGGGCCGTCACCCAGAGCGCCATGTACCCATTTACTATCATCGTCGCCCCGGGGGCGACTTACCCTTAGTACGCTACTGCATTAGTCTTTATTATTTTGTGTTTAAAAATATACCATGTACCATGCTGTTGCAGGGACTCACTGGATAATGGAAATGGTGAATATGCTCGTAGCCGGATCAACAGAACATCCTATAAAGTTTAACTTTCTGGATCCGATGATCATATGCGACCAAGTTTTGGACTCAGTTCCATGTCCTAGGATATTCCAGTCCCATTTACGATTCAGCCAACTACCAGACTCTTTTCTTAAACGGAAAGGGAAGATAATATACATTCTAAGAAATCCAAAAGATGTGTCAGTTTCTCTGTATAATTTTGTACAGAAAGAGGGGAGAATGAAGTACAGTGGCGCATGGGATGAATGTTTCCAACTGTTTATTAGTGGAAATGGTAAGCATACTCGATGCATTGCAGTCTTTATTCTTTGAAATTTTACTTTTACTCGTGTGAGTCTTATTGATGTTGGATGAGAGTGTACAACTAGTTACGTAGAACAATCACATGTTAATGTTTTAGGCACCGAACAGAGAGTGCTTTATTGTGTGTGTGTGTGTATATATATATATATATATATATATATATATATATATATATATATATATATATATATATATATATATATCTTGATAAAGATTAAGTAATTCTTAACAATTAACCTAAATCTCCATCGTAGAACTTTTTGTGAGAAATAAGTTTGTTCTTGAAACCATGTTCTAATTCCATCTAAAATTTAAGATTGTATTCTCTGTGATTTTAATTATTAGCTTTGTATGGATTACAGTTTTCTAGTCGACATGAGTTTAACATTTTGTCAAGAAAGGATGTTGTATAGATCTCGTACTGAATAAATTAAGGTAGGGTTTGTATAGTTCTCATAACGACTACATTAGGGTAGAGTGTTGTATATATTTCTCATAATGACTACATTACGGTAAGGTGCTGTATAGTTCTTATAATGACTAGATTACTGTAGAGTGTACTGTAGTTTTCATAATGACTACATTACGGTAGGTTGTTCTATAGTTCTCATAATGGCTTCATTACGGTAGGGTGTTGTATAGTTCTCATAATGGCTTCATTACGGTAAGGTGTTGTATAGTTCTCATAATGGCTTCATTACGGTAGGGTGTTGTATAGTTCTCAAAATTAATAAATTATATTACGGTAATCGAAACATAGTTAAAAGCCCAATTCACATGAAATGTTGTTGCATATTTCAAAATCGTGTGTCAGGGTACATGATTCTCCTAAATATTTCAGTTGCTTATTCCTCGTGGTTTGACCATGTTTTATCTTGGGAACGTGAAAAGGAGAAGGGCAGGCATCCTATTCATTTTGTTTTTTATGAGGACTTAAAGGAGGTAATTAAATTTTTACATGGACATAGTATATTTCAAAACTAAAATAGTAGCTGAGACAAAAGTCACGATGCTGCTGCTGATGATGATGATGATGATTATGGTGGTGGTGGTGGCTGTGGTGAGGATGATGATAATAAATATACTTGACCATAATAATGAGAAAATGAAAAATGAAAACAGCAATATCACGGAGCGAAAATGAAACGATCTATAACAAACATACATCTCACTTTTAATGTCAACAACATTGTAGTGGCAATTGATTATTTGTATGTTGATTGTAACGTCACTTTGAATACATTATCGGCTATATCATGCCAAGTGAATCGGAGCTTAATACCTTTTCCAAGGACACAGAGAGGCAGCCGACAGTGACAAGTCGGGGCGGGTATTGAACCCGCAAACCATGGATTACGAGTTCTATGCTCTACTAACTAACCTACCGCGGTTGACAGCGCAAGTTGAAGCATAGTCACAATGTTTTCGAATACATTTATAAAAAAAATATAAATTCTAATATGCTAGAAAGCTTACTTTTATAAAGAAAATGTTCACTTTACATAAAGAAATGAGTGTATTGAAAGATATATTTTTCCCTACAAACACAATTAATTCCTGTTTTAACCAATAGCTGATACATAACAAGAAATGTATCATTGTTATTTTTACTTTCGTACTAATACAATGTTTTCCAATACAGTTATATAAAAAACAGCCCAGTTTTACTCACATTTTAATAAAAACATTTCTTTTCTAGGATGCAGTGAGAGAACTAGATCGTATTAGTAAATTCCTCTCGTTAAACCACCCGAATTCTTTCCTTGAATCAGTAGCCGAGAGCAGTACATTCACAAAAATGAGGAACCAAAAATATTTGTATCATCCTTTTCCAGCCGAAGTCATGGATGAAAACTATGTTGACTTTCTTTTCAGAAGAGGTAATTGCAATAATAATGAATTTTAAATCGATCTCAGGTTCGGAGACAGTTTTTAAGGTGATTTAGTCAATCTCGTTTCCATTGATAATAGCTGCTATCAGTTAAATGTTGTAATAATCAGAAATGGCTTTTTGTTTACAAAACGCCAACTAAATATTTGAATAAAACGTTAAAGATAGGTACAATATTCAAGAGAAAACAAACTTTAAGAGAAAAGAAACGTTGACCTACTTTAGTCAAAGAACCATTTCCAGCAATGTTCGCAATTGTACAATTTCTACTGCAAACTTACCAAGGCAGTGAACACTCGGCGATTTGGAAACAATAAACACATAGACATGTATGTAATAATCTTTTTAGTCTTTTTATTTTGGAATGACAGTATTATTGTAACCATTATTGTATAGGAAAGAGGAGTCGCCTCTTTGATGGTTGTGCCTTTGAATGTTGGTTTCTGTAAGTCACGATTTATAAAGGTTTATACAGCATATTTGACATGATCGGACAAACGTTCTTAGTAAAACCATGTGCTGCTTATATTTCCACCTCCGTTTATAGCTTTGTTACATCTTTGTGATTATTTGTTGATTAAGGGTTGGAGGGTCATTGTTGGGAAGATATTTCTTAGCCCGAATAATTAGCCACTTTCTAGGAACAGTCGGGATAATGTACAATATTCACATGACTTTGTGATAGCATGGGTTAGTTCCGTAAAATGGACCTTCCTTAATTTCTTACATTGAGAATTCTCTGGATATTTTTGGTATCCATGTTTAGTTATTTGCTATAGGAGTAATTCTTTGTATTGGGCGTTTGAGTCGTGTTTTGTATTGCATGATATGAGGTACTAATATTTGGCCTGGAAAAGCTTACTGATGAATCATACAAATGTGAAGCAAGAAAACCATGCAAGTGTGAAATGAAATGTTGGTGAGTGGTCATTAGGTGATTTAAGTAAATTTATTGTAGTATTTGTACGTTTTAGAACCTTTCAGTTCACAACAACTGTTGTCTTCAGCTCCTTGATAACGGGGAGAACGTTGACTATCAAGCCACACTTATGTTGGTATTTGATTCGCTCGGTGTGAGACCCTTTGTGCGTAACAATATCAATAACATTAGAGGGTGCTTTCTCAACAGGTTGGTACATGGCCAGAAGACCCGGATGCTTGTCTGGATTGCTTTACTTACTCTAGAAGACCAAATTACGTATCTAGTTTGCTTTACTTATACAATAAGCCATTTTAGTCATTATTTGGAATAATATACAGTCGTTTAAGAACATTTGTGTAACGTTCAAAATATTTCCGGAGTGTTATAGGGAATATATGGAAACAGGAAACTCACTGATCATTATTGTAACATGATCAGTGACAAAGGACATTCGCTATGTACCCCATTTATCTTCAAAATTAATGTCCCTTTAACAAATGCGGGTATTCAAGCAGCGAGTAGAATTCATACATTGAACTATTGCTGATATCACAAATGCGTTCAGATCAAACCAGTCGACAGCAGCCTACAATTTGCTCGTAGCCCGACGCCCGAATTGTTTACTTTTGAAGACCGCAGAATACATGGATTATCCGTCTTTCTGTCTATCCCCGATTCTGTTTATTCTATTTAATTATTGCAGGCATTGTTGGGGATTGGCGAGCATGGTTTTCGGAAGAACAAAGCAACCAACTGGATGCAGTATACAAGGCAGAAATGTCAGGAAGCAAACTCATCTTCAGTTATGGATAATAAATCTGTTATGTCATAGTTAAATAAACAGGTTTCCTCTATAATTGTGTTAAAGGATTACCAAGAGAGAGAACCTGTAGAGAATAGGGATGAATATTTATTTTTGTTTTGGTCAATGAGGTGAGAAATTTGTGTCTCAGAATCCTGAACATCTTGAATTGCTTCCAGATGAAATATTAGGCAAAAGAGGATTGCATTTTCAATAGACTGGTTCTATTATTTTCCTTTTTAAAAAATCAATAAGATCTGCAACACAAACTTCTCTACGGTTCCTTTCGAAAATAAAAAACAACATATGTGTTTTAGAGAAAAACAGCGTTGGATTTTTGCGACATTACATTTTACTCTATAACTTCCACGAATATAGAATACATGTACTTCAATCGACAAATATCATCATAATGTTTAGATGAATTCATTATTCCAGTAGTAAAGTCGGGTCACAAGTTTTATTACTTGCGTGTGTAAATGAGAAAAGAAAAGTCGAGTCTGACGTCATTCCTCGTGACCGAATCTGACGTCATGCCTTGTGGCCGAATCTGACTTATTGTCTCATGGTCGAATCTGACAGCATGCCTCGAATATACAGTAAGTCTAGAAAAATTTGACCGATGTTTCCTATTTCCTGTTTAAATAAATGTAGTTGAATTATTCCAATTTAAAAATAATTTATAATGTTTACAAAAACCTGTACTAAACTGCATTGCGGGATCAGAAGGCCACTTAAAATTCCAGTAAGAGCAAATAATATGTCACTTATACTTATGTCAACGTTTTCAAATATTATTGATACAGTTTATTGTTTTAGTAATTTGAGTGCGATTGATATGGATTATTTACGCTAGGTATATCGATATGGAGTATCTTCGTCAGATATATGTATATGGATTATCTACGTTAGGTATATCGATATGGAGGATATCTACGTCAGGTATGTCGATATGAATCATCTCCTTCAGGTATATCGATATGGATTATCTACGTCAGATATATCGATATGGATCATCTGCATCAGGTGTATAGATATGGATTATCTACGGATGGTATATCGATATGGATTATCTACTTCAGGTATATCGATATGGAGCATCTGCATCAGGTATATAGATATGGATTATCTACATCACACATATCGATATGGATTATCTACGTCAGGCTTTGCATCAAAAATATTCATTCAAGAGAAACATTTAAAGATCCTCAACTGTTTTTCTTTTGGTATTCTAGTGAAAACTTTCCTATTGAAATTGAATGCAATAGCCCCTTGAAGACACATTTATATCAATAAGACAGAACATGATATTTTGCTGTGTTAACACAGCGAATAATCAGAGAAAGAGCCAATTTGTCAACACGGTGAATATTTGATAAAAGATCTGCAAACTACGTCAGCGTATCTCGCCACAAGGAAGAATACCATCTTACGCAGTTGAAAAATATAAGTATAATTCACTAGAACCAAATATTTAAAATGAATTACGGTTAAGTTCATTTTCGAAGCCATCTGGAGTAAAAGAGAATTTTATAGAACTTTCGTTATATGCAAAATTATCTTTAAACGTCACTTACGTACACAAGAAATTAATAACGTATATTAATTTTATATAATTGTACCAATATGTGCAGAAACAATGGGTATAATCATTTAGTCCAGAATACGACATTCTTCTCCGGAATATTACGGTGCCTGTAACGTTTATTTGCAATGTTGGAAACGTATACAGACTGTATGTAGCAATACAAAAACGGTTTGGAACGGTGCGCAGACCCGGGAATACAGAGCTGTTGTTATTTATGAAGTGTTCATTAGAGATCCCTATATTGTTTAAGTAGTTTCAAACTTGGAATTATTTAGAGAATACGAACGATTTCAATATCTACTGGTGAAGGGATTCTGGCAAAGATATGGAAACGGTACGGTACTAGAAAGGCGATTTATGAACAGATAGTAAAGGCACGATATGGGTGCGGTATGATAGACGTTCACGATCTGAACCGGTCTGGTGCTGAATCGGTACACATCCTTTATTGCAAATGACGGTATAATTACTGTAGTCGCGTGTTTTTGCCTTGCTCGTTTTGTGAATGCCTTTGAAACAGGAGAGATAAACAGAGTTTAGTAAAGTTAGTTAAAAGTGCACTTTCGAAACCTTTTATCTTCCTTACTTTCTATCGTTTAAAAATAAATTATTCAAATGCAGCAAGAGTATGTATGCAAATGTGGCCATTACAATTTAAATATTTGCTTATCTTGGAAAACGAATGAGTGCAACATTTAAAGACACTTAAAGTTGTCTGTACTACCTTTTTATATTATGATAGGCGTGAATTTTGTTGACCTGCGATACAGAGAGGATACGGAAGGTCATTTTCATGGCAATTTTATATTTTGAAAAAATATGAATATTCGACCAAATTAGATAAAGGTGTGCTTAATATGCACAGTAATCACTGTAGTATTTATTTTGTTCATAGAAATAATACATTTTTTCTGTGTACAATTGCATTGTATTTTCAGATTGCTTTCCGGTTAATTGTCATTTGAGAGAGAGAGAGAGAGAGAGAGAGAGAGAGAGAGAGAGAGAGAGAGAGAGAGATATCATCCAGATATAGTATATGTTATCATTGTTTGTTGACTTTGTCCTATTTTTTCACTATATTTCCTCAAATGCATTAAATATCTCTTCATTGTAACGTTGTTTGTATCCGTAGATAATGTAGTTAAATGCAGCTTCCATGAAAAAGAGAGTCATAGTTTTACTAAACATTCCAAACGGTGAAAGACAACCAAATTTTCCTTATTTAAAAATAAATTTACAGAATATTTTAATGTAATGTATACATGCTAACGAAACCTGTGAAACCTATAATATACGTATTAATGTTGTTGATTTGGAGATATATTTTATTTTCATTCCATGTTTTTGATGTGATGATCATATTAGACATATGTTATGATACAGTCATTGTGATTCAGCAAACTTTCCTGTCACACTTAACGTTTCAAGGTATGGACATAAAACAGTAGCATGTTAAAGTAATAGTCACTGGCTGCTGAATTGCACTAATTTTAAAGCGATGGATAATTTAGCGACTTAACAGTCTAAAAGAGAGAGAAATCGCGAAATTGATCGCAATAAAACTATTGACTTATATATCATAATCTTCGTAAATCTAAAGTCGCTTGACAACAACTAACCAAAACTTTCCAAAAGCATTTGTTAATAAAATGGCTAATTTTTATATTCATGAGAGAGAGAGAGAGAGAGAGAGAGAGAGAGAGAGAGAGAGAGAGAGAGAGAATTTGAGACATTTATGTACGATTTTTAATGTAAAGTTAATATGATATAATTAACAATTTAACTTTCCTATCAACTTACCATTTTCTAACTGGTATGTATTTGTCATCATAAATCACGTTGTTGTTTTGTTTTTAATTCGCATGGTATGGAAGTGAATGGTATTAATCCTTGCTTCATTCTTCATGCGTATATTGTTGTATAATTACTAGTACGCACAGGACACGCGGTCGAACACTTCTTGTAACTGCATTGGGAAGAAATGTGAAGCCTTGCAGACTGGTGCATAATGCACTACATCGCATTGCAAAAGCGAATGAGTACCCCCTGGGCTAATTTCTAATAGAAATGTGGATGCAATGTCGTATGTTGCATCATAATGGATGATATCCCGGTGATATATGTACCCATGTTTGATTAGTATTGTCAAAGAGAAGCAAATTATTCTTTAGTTTTGTTGGACATTTTGCCAACTCGCTAGTTAGACTTACTAGCAGAACACAATATCTTTCCCATGGTCGCAGATCTGTTTGGGATACAAAACTTGAATACCATCGTTGCTCCTTTACCACCTGTGGTTGCTGGTGTTGAAAATTCCCCGATTTCATGAGTACACATAAACAAAACTACGCCATCAAAAATACAATATAACGGTCTTCTACACTCCAATGAAAGTATCCCTTTTATCGGCTAATAAGTGAGCTTGGAAGAGAAACTTTGATTGGCTCAATGAGACGGCACGAAAGGTCATATTAGGTCACAATGACGAGAAAAATGTACCTGCGCTCGCAGAGATTGGTTAAGCAGATTTATGCATATTCATGACAATCAGGGAACTCTCCGCACATGGGTTATAAAGGAACATAGTGGGTTGAAATCATGCTCCGATAAATTCTTGCTCTACCTTTTAGCTACGATTTAGGCTATAATGACGAAAATTTTGGAAGTATTTGATTGTTTTTATTTCTGCATATGAACAAAAATTGTAATATGTTTCTAATCCCAAATATGCATTTTTAATGCTGGAATTTTGAATTGCGTAAAATGTGTATGTTGACACATATTCGTCATTATTAACTTGATCTCTGTAGGTCTCGATGAACTATGAAATGTTTGGCAAATTGCGATTCTTTACGTAATGTACGAACTAATTTTCTTCAAAAATGTATTGTATGTTTCTTGATTCATATTCTTCAATAAAGCTTTGTAACTACCTTACACATAAAATTGCAGAGTTGTGGGCCGTGTTTGAAATTCTACCTTTCCCTTTATCTTTTCTTATATGCCACATTGCATTTATTATATGTTTTGACATTTTGCTAAAAATGTACATAAATATTTATATCTGGTAAATGTGTCAAACACACGTGGTAATGTGATCAATATATATTGTTGTATTTATTGTATTTATTGCATTGCTGTATATATTTACTTCAAACGTTTGTTTTATTTGTTTATTGCTTCTTAAAATAACAGAATTTAAAAAAATAAAATTTTCAGGCTTAGTATTTATACTCATCTTTTAAAGTGTTATAAGCGCTTTACTTCCTTGTTTTCTAACTTACGTTGATACACATACTCATTGGGACTATCATAGCTTTGATTACTGTCGATCATTATACAGAGATAACAATGAAGGTTCAACATTTCAAATTTAAATGATTCAAATTGTCCACTAGTAATTTTGAACTATGAATAAATGTGGGTAAATGTTACCCATATGTATAAATCTTAGACATTGCTCGTTTTGAATAAATTAATCAATATAGATGAATAGGGGATTTTTTGTATAAGTACAATTATTTATGGTAGCGTATGTGTGTGTTTTGGATCATAATGTGATTTCCATTAAGTACAAAGTACCAATCTACTTCCGATCACTGGCGTACCGAATAGGGGGCAACTGGGGCGAATCGCCCCAGGTGGCACTTCTGTAAGGGTGGGAAAGAAAGGAAATAAAAGAAAAGTGGAAAAAAGCAAGGAAAGAAAGGGAAAAGAAAGAGAAAAAGAGGGATAAAGGAGGATACTATTTTGAAAATTTGGTGATGCCGCTCTTGATAATGCCGCCGCCCTAATATAAGCAGCAGATGGCTGTGTCTCGGACTTCCGCCCCGGGAGGCATTTGAGCTCTGTCCCGATGCAACATTTCAGTCAAATTAATAATCAAAACAAGCAACTGTGCTTCGCTCATAACGTCTGTCTGTCTGTCTGCCTGCTTGCATGGCCTGCCTGCCTGCAGCATGTATGTATGTATGTATGTATGTATGTATGTATGTATTTTAAATAAAAGAGATGATTTTAAGTGAAAGAGAGGAATAAATTAAGTATATATAAAACTTCAGGAAAGAGTAAACAGCGGTCAGTGACCTGGTTGTGCTGTGTCCACTCGTGGTCACTAGTGCCACTAGTGATTCATAAGATCATTAGCAGAACACATGTAACTATATGAGAGGTCACACTATACTGCCCCTGGTCATTCTCACACCGCTCGGTAAATAACCGGTGATGCTATATAAAACGGTTACAGGAAAGGACAGCTGTGAACTGGGTTAGAAAGATTTGACTTGAAACCGTGCACAAGAATTACCCATTGACACACAACTTGAATACGATCGTGTAGGTACTGTACATCCAGGACGAAATTACCAGGAACAGAACAGTGAAGAAGAGAAGACGATTCATCAAGGAGAAGTAAGATTTGTTTCTTCTTTTACCCCTTTCGTTGAATATTTTAGGTAAATAAATGAATCAAGGTGCGTCAGAAACAATTTTAAGGACTTCCGACTCGCAGAGACTTAATTTTACGTGTTGGGAAATAATATTTTTGAAACATGAAACTATCTGCAAATTTCAGAAGAAATGTCTACATTTTTGGGTTTGATGAATTATTTCACATTCAGACGTTTAAAACTATTCTAATCGATCACATTTGGAAATATTCACAATGAAGTATCAAGGGAGTGGCTGCCCGGCCGAAACCAAAATATCAGATTTTTGCGCGTTACAAAAATGCTAAGGTGGCATCGTATGATGTTCTAATAGGCTAACCGTAGCATAATTCAATCAGCATATTTATAACTGTTACAAAATCATTTAATTATTACTGATATACAATTATCACTTATTATTAACCTTCTTTCTTGGCACAGTTAATTGAAAAGGCGTGGTAAACGAGTGGAGTACGGTGAGAGACCATTTTTGTGTTCATTTTGGAAACAGCGGTTATACATAAAATATTTTCAAAATTCTATATGGTGGAACTGATATCATATTTTATTTTTTCACGTATGGGTCAGATTTTAAATTTTCAAAATCAATTACTCGCCCGTATATATGTAATTGCATGCATTATTCAAAGACAGAACTTTCCTTAGTTATTTATGCATTCTGTCTGGAAATAGTTGTTAATTGTATCCATTTCTTCTACCAATAGGTCAGAATCTCCAGTTTCAACAATTACGTATCGAATTTAGGGCATTATCTCTTTGTGTCTTTCACTGAAGAAAGTTTCTTTTCTTAAGTAACACCCACTTTTTATTCATTATTTCCATCATACGCAAGCTTCTCCTCCCAACGAAATAAGAAATATATAAATGGACAAGGTTGGACAGGGGACTCAAAATTATCGATAAATTAAAATATTTGCAAAAGTATTTTTTGTATGGTTACATACATAACCACTAACATATCCACTGCAACACACACACACACACACACACACACACACACACACATATATATATATATATATATATATATATATATATATATATATATATATATATATATATATATATATATATATATCTGTCAATAACTTTAAAGCTTAACTGGCCCTTGTCCAACCATGTCCATTTTTATTCAAACACACACACACACACACACACACGATATAACGAAACTATGCAATTAACGGTTAATTTTGTTCCTCAATAGGCATGTGTTCATCCAAACTTAAAATGTTGCCCTATTTCCGAATATTCAAAGTCCTCAAAAACTTCCAGTGCAGTTTGAAATTTGAAAGTTTGATTTTTTTATTTATTTTTTTTTACAGAAGACGCCTTTTGTAATCATAAACAAAATTTCATACGTATTCTCGTTGGTACTCATCCCTATAAAAAAGTTACAATGAAGACGAACTGTGTTCTTAGCTCACCGTTATAATGCCCGTCACCCATATGGGTCTATGAAGTCTACTTTTCAGTTTTACAAAATTGCATTCTATTTTTCTTCAAACAAAATAGGTACGAGGGAAAATAAATGGCGACCCACACTATCAAAAACAACAAACCGCCTATATTATTCGTTTTTACCAAAGGGATCTAAACGAAAAGAATGATAACAGATAATATAAATTCCGTTGTATTTGTTCGTTACATCGATCATTTCAAATTGCATTTCCTGTTTCAACTGGTTTTGTATACTATATTCTATACGTATACGAATTTACGATTTTGGACTCTGTCAAACAGGATCAGAATATAAAATCATAATGTGAGTCAAGCACATACAGACTATAAAAGCACTCAAATCAGAATTGAATACCATTAGCATGCCATATATTTTTGCATCATTGATCATTATTTCCATTGATGAATTATTTTCATATACAACTTCATAGTATCCTCTGCTATAGAGAAAACATGATTAAAAAAGAGATTATATATTTTACAGTAATGAGTTTTGGTCTCTTTGAAATAAGGAAATGTTGTATACATTCATTTTAAAAAGGATGATTGTTTTCGGTATATTTTATGCAACCCAAAAGTACATCAAAAGGCCACATGCTATCTATATATAATAGTTTTAATACAGCTTTTTATGACAGTATTGGTGACGTAAAGGTAAGACTGTCGTGCTCTTTTGCACTAGTAAATATTAATAGTTGCGTTTCGAGGTTAACTTTGCGTTTGCCTTTTGTTTTTAATGCATATAAGTACAATTCCTTTTTATTTTTCCCTTTTGTTATTCATGCTTGTTCTTGTTGTTATATATACATACATGCTGTACATTAATTTAATAGATCGCTTCGGTGACCTAGTGGTTAGAGCGTCCGCCTCGGATGCGGGAGTTCGTGGGTTCAAACCCCGGCCGAGTCATACCAAAGACTTTAAAAAATGGTACTAACAGCTGCCTCGCTTGGCGCTCAGCATTAAGAGGTTAGTGTTAGGACTGGTCGGCCTGGTGTCAGGATAATGTGACTGGGTGGGATTTCATGCCACATGTCTGCGGCATGAGGCCCCAGTGCTAGACATCACTATAAACTGTCACACTGCAGATATCGTAGCGATATGACTGAAAATTATTAAAGCTACGTTAAAAATCTAAATCACACACACACACACACACACACACACACACACACACACACACACATTAATTTATTTACATGTCACTTTTAGCTTAGTCTGTAAGTAGATCGATGCATGCCGTTATTTTATAATGCCCCTTCCTAGCATAGATACGAACTTGGTCTATGTTGTGCACCTGGTCTCAACGATTCAAGTACTGGTACGAGCTAATGGTTTTAGTTCTAATTAAATATATAAAATACAAATTCTTCGTCCTTGTGTCAGTCTGATGCACAGTCGTCTCATAAAAATAATATAAATTAGTATAAGAACTCAAATTATATATATATATATATATATATATATATATATATATATATATATATATATATATATATATATATATATATATATATATATATATATATGTATATATATATATATACATACATACATACATACATACATACATACAACTTTTTGATCTTCAAATAGTAACTACTTTGTATTCAATTTTATCTGACTTATGTATTTTGCATTTCCGAGTCAGTTAATTGTAACTGGTCCATGGTCATTTTCTTAATATACTGAAACACGTTTTGTTTGATTAATGATGGTTGGCTGGCTAAATGCAAAATTATTTCTTAAGGTTTCGAATCGGTCACATTTTATGTGGAAACTGACCGGCCAGTTATTGATCCCAGTCACCCTTGCATGTATAGTATGGTCATCAACACTTGATTTGACCCGGTCAGTGGCCGGCTATCTTCGATTGCATAATGCGGAGAGAGTGCAGTTCAGTGACCGCCCTTTTTTACCCACACCTTTAATTCATAAAACAGCTGCGCTCACCTTTCATACAACAGTTCAAGTCAGGGTGACCACAATTATTCATATTTTTCATAAACTGTGGAAATTTTGTTGTTTTTATGAATTTGAGGTGGAATTTTTGTTTTGTTGTGCGGAAAATCCTAACCTTAAGGAAAACTTAATAAAATTTCTTCCTTTATATTCTCCTCAGTACTTCTATCTTCATTCTTTATAAAAAAAAATATTTCCGACTTCCTTTTTTTGTACAAATAAAGATCTGTTTTCTTACTTATTAATTTTTAAAGACAAGTAAAATGCCTTTATATACTTTTTTTTCAAGACATTTATATACACTTACATGTTAGGCTTTAAGCTTGCGGATTTGTCCATGACTTACGTGATCATCGTGTAAAGTGATAATGGTTGATTGATTGATTGATTGACTGACTGATCGATTGATTGATTGCTTGAATTTTAAAGTGCAGCAGTACTGTGAGGCTATATGGCGCCTCAGAAAGGTTATATGATAAAAAAGCATATTGAAAAATGTCTTTTTTTATCAAGGTGGGATAAGCGTATAAAAACACAACGACAATATGGTGAAAACTTACGAGGGTTCCTGATCAATAGAGAATGCATGTGCTCTTTGTAATGGGTAATACGATATGAAGGTGCGATAATGTCTCGACCTATAATAAACGTATTGTATTAAACATAAACCTAATATATCAGAGAGAGAGAGAGAGAGAGAGAGAGAGAGAGAGAGAGAGAGAGAGAGAGAGAGAGAGAGAGTGTTTGTGTGGTGGTCATGTACATCATATATGTTATATCAAGCAAGTCTGCGTCACGTACACAACGAGTTATGATTTAATACTGAACTCTACATGCAAAAAAAGGCATCCATATAAGAGTACTGATATAAATACAAAATGGGGTATGTGAATATATCCGGGTCTTCTCGATGCAGCATGCACATCATGTAAGCACACCTTACTTTGCCCATACATCACCAATCACAACTACACAGAACTCACCGCTTTTGCTGATACTGAAGCAGGTGGTATATTACATAATGGTGTAATCATGAACTATATAACACAACACAAAACAGTATTAATTACAACAGTCTTTCTACAAGAGTTGAATATTTATTTGTTTTATATGTAATGTGCTTTTCTTATGCATATATGATAATTGGAGATGTAATATTTAATTTCATAATATGACGAAAGGAACTGACAGAAGAAAAACAAACTCGAAGTGTTGAAATTTCAGATAATGTTATTTTTTTCCCTCTATGAACCTTTCAATGTCTGGGTCTGTATCATTTGCAGTCTCAAATAGAACTGTATCTTTAAATGTAACTATATGTTTAGCTGTATCTTTAACTCTATCTTTACCTGAGTTCTTGTGGGTTTTATCAAATAGGCTGCCAATTAAGGAACAGACCTCTGAAAGGAGAGACCCATTCTCTACCGCCCCACCTTCTTCAATCTTCGTCGTCTGAGTCGGATTTATAACAATGGATTTTTAGTCCTAAATACAGTCCTAGGGAGGGAGTGTGGAGGCAGCGGCGTTAGTTGGGGTTTAAACATTAAAATGTGGGGATATTTACGATGGTTTTCATCTATATATTTGCAGCCACACTTGGAACACACAATTAATAGAATCTACACTCAGCTGAGAAAGGTTAGAATTACGTTAAAATATGTACTAAATTAAATTGCAGAGTTCACCTTGCTAAATATTGTTAGTACAATTCTGAAACGAGATTCATTTATCAAATCCATGTATTTTCCAAATGACAAATATTCTTTACGCAATGAATAATATTCTGCCTTATTTGATGACTTTACAGAAGATATCAAAATTTACTGACACTGATGAAACACTCTGTTCTTTTACTTACCGGTATCAAAAATAAAACTGACTGTACCATAATAAGGATAGTTTAGATCATCTAACATAGATTTTACTTGAAATGCCAAAGGAGCACAGATGTTATATAGTGAAAGGATGGGCTGTGGACTAAGAATTGTAAAGATGATAATTGCTAAAACTAAAAGTAATAAAATAATAGAGGCAATGAGGGGAAGGTGTGCGCGCGCGTGTGTTTGTGTGTACACCCTGACGTTTTGGTAGCTATTAGAACAGTTTTTACATCCGGGTATTCCGATGTGATCCTGCATTTGGACCAGGTGTAAATTCGGTCTTTGTCCTTTGTTGTGATCAAGTTTAAGACCTTCTTTGCTTGTACTGGCCATATTTTACACTTAGACAATGTTCTGGACTGTGAAAACCTTCTTTACAAAATTAAACAGACTCATAGAAATTAATTTAAGCATGGAAACTAAAATTTTCTCTCAGAATCGTGGTGTGTATACCAGTACAGTCATTCACCGCATCGAATGAAGTGAATCTTCATAAAGAAGACAAGAAAATAATAGCGCACTACATATCGAATCTCCGCCTGTAAGTATTTTTTTACTTAGTGATTAGTTTCGAGTATGAAAATTTTAGAGGATCCACTTTCTACCCCAAACAGTATTGTGGGTGATAAAAAAGCTAATAATAAACATCATCATTGACAGTTGTAACGAGTAGTTACTTTGTAAAACAACAACCACTTAAGCAGAATACGATGTTCCTTCAGAATACCCCGCCCTTAGAAACAACAACAATTAAATTAAATAAGATCACCTTAACAGTTTTAGCGAGCAGGAATCTTTCACATTCCATTCATACGTGGATATAAGAAGGCTTGGATTTAAAAGCCTAGCAAACACAATAATAATCTACATTTTTGTGTTTAGAGAACATAATGAACGTTGACTGGTTGATTTTAAACGTTAAAAAGATATCCTGCAATGAGTCGTAAAAAATTCTACTTTATATATCAGATTAAATGATTATCACATTGAAATAAACATCATCGACACCGATAACAAGTTACTTAAAACAGTACGATAACAGAAAAAGTATACATTACGCATTTTGATTAAACAAATACAAAAAATGTTTTCGGCTAAGATAACAAAAGAATCTGAAAATCTCGTTATTTTCAACAAGGTCATTCAACAAGGCCATTCAACGATGATTCAACAGAAACAACGATAACAGTTATTGAGACCAAATGTAGGTTTAAGGAACACATATAATGATTCAGAATGTAAAAATAGGATGCAACAGATTAAACCATTTGAAATAGTAAAATATAACAAAAATCTAGAATTATTCATCCCTTAAAGAGAGGCTACAAATTACACCATAGAAATTATCCCATTTTATTTATCCGCCGGCTTATTGATAACGCTCAAAGACAGTTTATTAAACATAACAATTTTTTTCTCAAAGATTTTATGCTTTTCGATATAGAGCTAAGAAAGTTCTTCGAAGGCGACAGATAAGTAGCAGTGTTTGAAATATGTATTATATTCTGAAAGTCCAGTTACATCCACAAACATCAATCAATGATTAGAACGCGAACAAATTTAACGAAACAGAGAGAAAATAAAGTACGTTGAGTGGGAACAATGATTAACTGACCAATCTATTTGTAGATTACACATGCAAGTGACAAAAACTTTCCTACCAAAGAGTTTTCATTGTTGAAAGGATCTAAGAAGATAGCGGTAAGCACCTAATTTATTGACAAGGTATTGGATTAATAAAAAGAAGTTACATTGGTGAACGTTGATTCATATAAATAAAGAGTATTCAAAGATAAATTTTTATTCTCAGTTCATTGCTGTCATATTTATCAACAATGACACCAATTTCTTTGTTCCAACCCATATATAAAGCTGTGTTTTCGTTTGTATGTATGCACTCTTGTTCAGTGTCTGCCACGGTTCACCCATTTACGTTTTTCATTCATATTATTCAATTCCTTACTCTTTCTATCAATCTCTCTTTCTTTTTCTTTTACATCGTTTGCATGGATATTGCATATATATTGTGAGGTTTTGGTTGTGGGGGATTGGGGGTGGGGTGCCTCCAATATTTATTTAAATTATTGTAGAAGTCCCACCCAGGCTCGATTTTGGTTGGAAGTTGATTTAGTGACAGTTAGATATACAGCTCCGAGCCCCCAGTCAGCAATGCCGACGGTTAAATGAATAAAGATACAAAAAAAAGGGTGAAGTTCAATAATGACAATTTAATAACAGTTAAAAGATCAATAGTTCAAATTTCCCAAATACAATTCTTCCGCTCGACCCTTTTCTAGCCTATCGCATCATTTGATTCGTAGTGTGAGAGATTTCCACCTGTCCTTCTGTACTACTCATCTGTGTATTCTTCTCTATCTCCTAATTCCCTCTCGTCCTCCCTGACTCCCTCCAAGTTCCTTCTCCTCCTCCTCTCTATTTCCTCCTCCCCTTCTATCCCTCTTTCTATGTCGACTGCACGTTGTCGACTCCGACTGCACTGTCAGTCTCACTTCCGTCTCCCTCTTAGAGACTCGGGACTACTGAACTTAAACCGGAAGTTCTGTCCCCGAAAGCTTCCTGTGAAAACACAAGGATGGTACAATATTTTCCTCAGCGCTCACATCTCACACTACACACAGCCTATCATCAGATAAGGCTATTAAATTTCACCGGCCACGCATTCATTCACACCGAAATACGCATACATTCTTCTATGGTAAAACACTACATAATAACACAACCTGATGGAAGCATGGTATTAATTACTCTTATTCATACAACAATAAATTGCTTCACATCAGTACATCCTCATAATTCCATTACACCAACCAATAAACAACAATCAGACGCATATCTTTACATCACAACTCATACCAAATATACAATTTTCAAATATCCATGCTCTGATATATTCGCACATCTATCGTAACTAATCGTACATAAATCAATCATTTTCCTAACTCCAATTCAAACATGCGTAAACTCTAACATAACGCATTACTAAAGGTACTGGTTACTACGAAGTAACCTACCAGCGAATTACAATATTAATTCTGACGGAGTAGCAATCTACATAATTCTCTACGTAAACTCAAATTCATGTCTCAAATACGCTTATACATGAAACACTACAAGGTAATTCTACATACTAAAACAATCCCAGTAATTAAGTATACATGCTACAAATACTTACAATTATGACGCCGTAATGTTTTGCAAAATCGAGCAAATAGCCCACTGACCTTGTCGAAGCTTTTCCTTGTCTTACAATTCTGGTCCTAAGATTCCCGCCAAATTACGAGTGGCTTCTCTCGGAGTATCCTTTCGCTTAAACCCGCTAGATCTACTTCCCATAATCTGCCCAGGTATACTGATAAATTTACTGCACGTTTAAGCTAAAATTTCGATCTAAGGTTTACTCCCACCCTCTATCTTAATTCCAATTGGATGTCGCTGTTGACAGTCCCAATCAAACTTACTGACAATGTCTTCTCGCTTGTCTGTCTACGTGGCGGGTGAGAACACGCCCCGTTCACCCTGCGGGCTTCCCTTTGATCCCTGGACCCATGGTTTAACGTCTGGGTGTGAGGACGACAAGCCCTTTGACTGGCGGTTATTCTATGATCTGGGTGGCTGGCGACTTGCATACTCAATTAACACTATTTTCGGCTATGTTTACACATCAAACGCGGTCATAATATATCCAACTTTTATACATTTCCTGATACCTGGACTGCGAAACGTGACACCGATGGTAACTAAAAACCCTTTTCTTTTGACCCATGGCATTAATTCATTCAGGGCACTCACTTTATACTAATAATCCCTGTCAGAACAGAACACATATGCAGATTATTGACCTTATTTTACATTGCAACATCACCCCAAGGCAAGAATAACCTCTGGAAACCTTCTAGTGAAGAGTATATCACTAGGAACTGACTAATGCTTTGGACGGAACTGCGGTTAGGTCTGGCCGTCACGGCAGAATTTTGAGAGATAGAGAGAGACAGAGACAGACGTGTCGAGAACGATAAATAAATTTAACAAAAAATCAAAACTACAATGAGCTTTAAAGATATGCTAAATAATAGTAATAATACATACATACATACATACATACATACATACATACATACGTCTATCAAAATTCTGCCGTAACAAAGATTGCAAACACCCCCCTCCCCCCTTGCGATAGGAGATCGGTGTTTCAGGTATTTTAAGTTGTATCCTACGTTGTTTGGAATAAGTGTGGTGTCATTCAAGTGAGTTTCCTGAATGCATATCGCGTCCGGTTTTCTAACTAGTTCAGTTATCTTGTTTATTAGCTGGTAGGCGTGGGCCCTAATGTCTCGCGCGTTAAATTGCCATGTTACTACGTTTTCTCGAGTTTCCATTTTTAATGCGACTTTATTTGTATTCATTTAATTTATTACTATTTTCTAGCATACGACTTGCTCTTAGTGGGAGCGTTGATTTATTTTAGTTTAATTTTGTTATTCTGGTTTTTTATTTAGCCTGTATGTAATTTATCCCCAGGGAGACCATATGCTCAATTATTAGGGCTTCTCTAATAGCCCTGGGGCTAGGCCGATAAATCAGCCCTTCACCCGTAATGATATTGATTTTCGGGTGAGGGGCTGATATCACCTATTCATTAAAAGCTGCAATTATCTTCATTCAAATCTGGCTGCACACATCGGTGTTCATTTTATACACTTACCGGTATTTCTCATAGCTGTGCAGTTACCATCGGCTGAAGGGCTCATTCGGTGACATGTATATTATATTTCTGGAGCAAATCATATGTTTGGTGACTTGTAAATCCACATGGAATAGCACAACCATTTGTCCTGTGGCCATTTTGAATTTCGCGCTTGATATGGCAGTTACATAAAGTGTACACAGGTTTGTTCCGGAAAGATGAGCATGCAGCAAAATTGCACATTTTAATGAACAGGTCACATCACACCCACATATTGTCCATCAACATAAACACAGATGGGGGGGGGGGTTGATTTATCGGACTACCCTGGGGCATCCTGGATGGTTCGGTTTGTGCTTGCCACTGCAGTTTGCACAGTGCTGCTGTGTGGCACTACATGATTTCCGATTTGTGTGGTGAAGGCCACATTGGTTGCACCGAAATAAATTTCCTCAATTTTGAAATAGTGACCCTAGTTTTTACAATTTCCACAGAAACGGGCTTTATTTTTGAATGTGTAGACTTTTTATTGGGTTCGACCCTTTCAGCTATCTGGATAGCCTAGGGGATGTCGCCCTTGAAGAACAGTACCACCGCAGTACTATCCTTTCCGTTTTGTTTTTAGCCGGATTGCTTTTTCTATTTCCTGGCCTTTGTGGGGTTTTTTTTTTTTTTTTATAAAGTCTGTCATGTCGTTAACTTCTTTCTTAGCTGGGGTGTAAATGACTCCTGTATTGTGTGGGTTTTTTTTAGTTTGAGGCCAAGTGTTGTTTTGTTTTAGGGTGTTTTGTAATCTGAACTTTTATTTTGCCTAATCTTTCAACTTACAGGAATTTTGTAAGTTGTCGTTCTGTGGAGCATTTTATTATGATAATATAGTTTCTGGTATATTTGATAGAGAACTGTCCCTGGCGATGTTCGAAGAGTTCCCTTACCACGCTCTTGTCTGATAGTTTGGTCACTATAGAGTTCACTCCTTTAACGAAGAGGGTCAAATTTGTGGGATGTTTGTTATATTGTTTATTTGGTTGGCTTGTGTTGTTCCCCTTTTTGCTGAATTCCTTATTCTGGTTGGGTTTGGTTATATTTTCGTTAACCTGTTTGTTGGGATTTATTTGTGGGCAGGTGTTGCCAGCTTTATTGATTCTAGTTGGGATTTTAGTTTCCTTTTTGAATTGTTTTACTCCTACTGTTTTGTTTTGTTTATTTTTAGCTGATGTGCGTATGGCCGGATCCTTGGGAGTTAAGTTGGGGCAATGCGTATTTTTTTTTTCAGCGATCTCGTTACTTTAGGTAGTTCCGCGTGTGGTCAAATCGTTTTGGGGAGAGGTAGTATTCTTAGTTTCTTCTTTGGAGATCGCTCCTTGTTTTGGACGTTGATTAGTGTTATCAAGAGACTTCTCAGTTTGAGTCCCTAGGGTGCATGCCTTTTTTGGCGGCCTTGATCTGAGTCCGTGATTAGCTTGCGGGGTAGGGCTCCTCATTTTGAGTCCCCATGTCGGCCGTGCGTTTGTGATTAATCAGTAGTTTATCCATCGCTTCATTTATGCTCGGCGACATGAACAGTTTGCTCATTATCGTATCGTTTGGGGTTGAATTTTGGATTGGCGTTAAAAATTGGATCTTGCGTTTTTCTCTTTTGGTAGAGGAGACTGCATCGGAATATGATTGCCTTAATTTGTCTGAATTTATGCCCACATTGAGAGAGCTAATGTAGCTGTTTGATGCGGTTGCGTTTGTTTTCTTGCTTTCCATTTTGTTGATTTTGTTTCCGAGATTTAAATGTTTGGATTTTTTTTCCTAAGTTACTTTTGAGCTTAATTTAGTTGAATTTAATTTAGCTTAGTTTAACTTTAAATTACTATGCGTTTACTTCTACTTTCCTTTAAATGTCCTAACTTATTCACAATGTGTTATAATTTAATTTTGGGAACTTTTGAGGAATATAAAAAAAAAAACTTATAAGTTGATAATTTTTAGTCATTTATTTACCTACTAATATCACATTAAAATTATAATAGCAATAATAATAATATTGTTTAGCTAAATTATCAAGAGTTTATTTACCGTTAGCCAACGTTATTTTGTTTTGCCTCGATTTCCCTTCTTTTTCCTTAGGCTTTATCATATTTCATGTTCTTTGTTTCTTTGTTCATTTGTTCTCGCTCCGTGCAGCAAGTCCGCTGAGCTCGCCGTTCCGACCTTTTTAAAAAACCAATGTTGAGTTTGTCATTCATTCATTCTTTGGATTTTGGTCGCATTTCGCCCTTGGGCATGCGCTACTCGTTACTTGTACACGTTTGTGTACTTCTTAATTTGTGCGATTAACCGCTAATAATATAATGCCCCCCCCCCCCCAGCAAGCCACCGGAAGCAACGGCGCCAAAATGGTTCCCCCTTATTCTTCCAAGGCTGTCAACGAGTATACGTTACAATAATTGCATTTGGTTCAAATCTATGCCCAGTTTCCTATTTTTGCGGGGTGGTCCCTGACTTAGTGCCAAACATGTGAAAGTCACACCTGGGTCAAATATTCCTGAGTTTTGAATTTACCTGCTGTTCAGTTATATTGTTTTCGTGTACTATACGTACTTGTATTTTCCAAGAGATTTATCCAATCAGTTTGGCTTACAGTAGCCGTGAAATTTTTTTGATCTCCATTCGGGTCGCGATTTGTGAGTGCAAATGATAATTTTATCGCTAGAATGGGTTACAAAAGAATTATTAAAGCACGTTATTGCTGTGTATACTATTTACCCTACGAATATCAATAAACCTTTGTATCAATTATGATTACATATTTCAAACAAATAGAAACCCGTGTAATGAATAAACACAACTGGCGGGGAGCAATAAACTCATGGCTTAAACTTACCGAGAGGATATCAAATGCAAAGGTTATTTTATTATAAAGCATGCCAACTCCAGAAACTGACTTTGGATTCTTTTAAGTGTGCCGAATTCTTTTATGAAATCAGACGACAAAAGGAAGCCAGCTTTGGTTCCTTTGGATTCTTTAAGTGTGTCGATGGTTTTTTTTTTTTGGTTTTTTTTTTTTTTTTTTTT
>JAECUM010027850.1:0-13377 GCA_016617855.1 Megalonaias nervosa | reverse complement strand
TTGTGGGTGTGTGTGCTTTGTTAGTTTGTTTTAGTTGAATAATGTTGGAGTAGTGTTGTTTTAGTTTGTCGTATGCTATGTACAGAGTGGTTTTTTTGTGGTGTTGTTTAGTCTATATTATATTGTTGGTTCTGTATGGTTGGCTTTTGATATCTTGGTCCTGTTTGCCCTTGTTATATTTGCCTGTCCCTCGACGCGATTGTGTTTCCGATTAAACTTATTGGTGTCCGTCTGTGGCGCTGTGCACCCCCTTGTTGTTAAAGGTGAATCTCGATTCCTTATGTGTGTAAGTTCTTTTTTAGGACTCGCCTTTTGGCTTGGCAGTTGTTGCCATAGTCCTGCCTCTCTTGTTGTTGCTAGTGCCCTTATGTGTCCTTTTGTCTTGGTATTTTAGTTAAGATTTGCCCGTTAGTTGGTCCTTGTGCTATAGTCTTATTTGCCTAGTTGAATCTGATGTTCAATGGTATTTCTGGCTCCCTCGTTGTTGTGTTTGGTTTGATAAAAGAATTCACTGCCTTTATAAATATCCATGCGCGGACGTCAGAGAAGGCACCTAAGTAGTTTGAATCTGGATAGACGGATTGAACAGCTGTAAGTTCTAATGCGTATGCAATAAAATTTATGTTCAGTATGATTAGGACGCGGTGACCTACAATCAGTGGTATTAAAGTTTCAAATGTTAACTTTTGTGAATTCATCATTTGCTCTTGTTCAAATTGCAAACAGTGTTAACAGAAAGTTGAGTGTTTTATTTGTTCTAATGATAGAAATGATTAAAATATAGCTACTGTACAGCGGCATTCGTGACATAATTAACATAAGATACAAGTGGGAAGGGACGAATAACACATTAGAAAGAAGTAAAACTAAATTATTAAAACAGAGATGCAGTTCTAAAATGCTTTTAAATAAATTGAGATATTCTGGGCCTTTAGAAAGATGTCTCAAGGGATTGTGCATTGGGTACAAACCAATTTACTATACGAGCTTTATGTTACATCACCCTAACACTTCTAATTTAGCGAAACTGTCTAAAATATAATTGCAAAGCACGTTTCTTCTGCAAAAATAGCATATTGATCAGCATGCACTAATGAAAGAACCAAGAAGAATTAGGCTGTATTACAATTACGTGGAAAAAAAACTACAGTCTCTTTACAACTTTTTCTCAGACCACTGAATACAGAATTTAATAAAATTGGTAGCTGTAACAACATGTTATTTCTCATTTCCTCATTTCCGATAAGAAAGATAACAAACTTAGCTGATAAGATTATGGTAACACACACGCACGCACACACACACACACACACACACACACACACACACACACACACAAAGAGAGCTGAATTTCATTATGTATTATCATTTTAATATCTTAAAACTAACTGACATTGATTAATACAATTTTTATTCTGTATCTAGAACTAATGTCTACAAATTTCATAAACTTTCAATTTCAAGTAATATTACAGTGTTCAGAAACAGTTTCAGCTACATCGATATCGAATGTCCGACCAGATATACTCCGTATGGACTCTTTTTGTCTCATCGGTATTAATCGCCCATATTTCTGATATCGACGCTCTACCTCAAATATGGGATGTATTTTTTTAATGTATGCCTTGTCGGAAGCTCATCATTTCCATCACAGTTTCGTCCGTATGAGTGTCCTTACTTACGTGTGTCCATCTACACCCAAGATTAAGGTCTATTATAGTGTTTTAGATTAAGCTCAATACGAAATATTTAATTTTTTGTGAAAAAAAGAAAATAAGCGAGCTCGCCAATAATGATGTGTCTGGCTTACAGCTGAGAGGAATAAAGTCATGTGTACCTTATGCCATAATGAGCGCCGAAACGTCCAGACTCTATTTAAAACTGACTTATTCAGTTTCCAGAACTTGCTATAATCGTGTTTATTTATTCTAACAGACAAATCGATAGCTATCTTTCCAAGTCGTTCGGATGAACACTAGAGCATTGCAAGGAATGAAGAGTCGGACATTGGGCCAAATTTGGTCGCTAAGGTTGCACGATACGTTTTAATATTAGGGGAAAAAATCACTTCTATTTTCCAGAACTGTTCAGTATTAAAGATATGTCCCTTATAATGAATTCACAGGGCAAGTGTCACCGATCATTGGCGGCGAGTACCTTTCCTTTACGTTGCTGACAAATCGAATTAAGGTAGAAACTAAAACATTCAGTCAAGCTCAGGTCCATTAATACCCGCCAGTGGCAGAGATATCTTACTTTTACCTTCCTGACCAAACGAATCAACGCATGAACTAAAAATTTAAGTCAAGCCCAAAAGCCATTGATAACTGTCATTGGCAGTGCGAATCGTACCTTTTTACCTTCCTGGACAGGTTGAATCAATAAATGAATTCAATTATATCATATCCATAACCATTGATCCCCGTGATATTCTTCATGTGTCATGAAACTCTAGCTAAAGATAAATCATAAACGGCTTTAAGTTCTTAGGTTTCAATTTTTACATCAGAGATCTCATGAGGAGCATGATTTAATTCTGTGGTGTATGTGACGTAACACATGCTCAGAAAAGATTACACTCAGCATGAATAAATACACCAAACGTTGAATGATCTACACTCCGATGTTGCATGTTTGGGCCAATGACGATTTTCCTATTTTATTCAAGATGGAGAGATATTCTTACTATCAGTAACGACAAATCAAGCTCAACCATATATTTCGCCGAAGATAAGTTCAACAGCTGGTACCCTGAGAAAAAAATAATATCAACATTCATAGCGATGATAAAGTATGCACACCTTCCAAATGATATAACTTCATTTTCATCCCCGTCGAGCTTCTTAAAATGTAACAGTATGTATAAATATAAAAATTTCGCATAAATGATAATTTAAAAAAAAAAGAAAATCTATAATTTTGTGCCAAAGATATGCTTATCATTAGGCTGGATTATATATGTTTTTTTTCAGGCAATCCCTCAAGTATATTAGCGATTTGCTGGTATTCCGAAAGTTAGGGCACGGTATGCACGCTCATTATCTCTAGTGCTAAGACCCTTATTCTCATACAACATTAACAACGACCTCAGCCATATCAAGGGGACTAGCTGCTGTGTTTCAGTGTAACGAGTTTGAGCCTGATAGCAAGTTTAACTGTTCTGATATTTCAGAGCACTTGATGTGGGTTACTCGGGAAGAGCTTCCATATTTAGGAGTCATGTACTTAGTCTGGATCAATTTACACTGAATTATAATCTTCATCCCCATAATTTATAACCCAGGTGTAAACATAGGTGAACTTTGTGATTCACTTTGAAACTTTTTTTAAAATTTGACTCAATAATCATCGTTTACTTTTTATGACATAGAGGTATTCACGTTCCAGAAGAGTACTGCTTCCGGCGATTTTATTAAATGTTTAGGCACAGTTTAGGCATAGGTTAGGTATAGTTTAGGCATAGGTTAGGTATAGTTTAGGTAAGCACGAGTACAAAGGCCGTGTGTGCTTGAATTGTGAAGAGGATCGAAGATTCAAATTTCGTTTGAAACCACTCTACATTAAAGCTGTATTTGGCTGCAATAAGCAGAAAGCTAGGAACATACAAGAGACTCAAGTGGAGAAAAAAGGTAGGTGAGGACGGATCCCATTGGATGCCCGTATCAGTCTTCCTAATAAGACAGAAAACTAACGAGATGTGTTGATTTATCAAAACGTTGTGTTGTATGAAGGCGCATTACGATACAAACAAACTGACTAAACTGTTCAGCGTGGTACAAGCACGGCAGCAATTGTTCACACGATATATCTCGTGCTTTTGCTGCCATAGTGCTACTGCATGACAATTGTCACAAAATCCAAACCTGTTCGACGAACAAAGTTTTAATCATCAAAATATTAAAAATACAGAAGAATCAAGTGCACTTTTGATGGCAACAATCATGAACCGATACGCGAATATGGACTTCGTTTTCAAATCCATGTTGTGTAGTTAATAGCATACTTAGTCCACAGGGACGGGTTTTCCAAAATGTAAACAGAACAAATTCAACATTCTGTGGAGTTTGTGGTTCTGTAATACCATGCTGATTTAATTCGTTCGAAGTTATACAGAAAGCATTACTTATTTCTTTTAGAATTGGTTTTGGGAGGAAATATGGCTTTTACTTCTATGTAAAAGATGTAAAAGTTAAATTTGCTGCATGAGTATCAGGACTGTGGCTTAGATGATACAAAAAGCAATAATACTTTTATTTAACTGTTACGTTTACATTGCCAATAAGTTACAGGTTTATGGCAGGAGGACTGAATTTATGTTCATTGCATTCAGCTGGACTAAAGCTTTATTTACTAAGCAGAACGCATACGTTTCATATGATCAAAATACAGAACTTCTTAGACATTTTGACATTAGAAAAAAGATTAGGTAAACACATTTAAGAAAATAAAATGAAAAGAAAGCGATAAACAAAATTTAGTTCTGAAAAGCTATACGATAATGTCTGCTAATGGGATATGTCGTAAAATTACATCATGCTCTTCGTAGATAAACAACTTATATTGCCTCAGATTTCATTCAGCTGTACTTTGCTAAAGTAAAGATTAACAAAATACAAGCTCCTCTTGTCACTGTTATAGGAACTTCTGTTTCAATGGGAATTTTCTAGACAGAAATATATTTTCTCCAATAATAAGCAAAGCCTATAAAGAAGAGTTTAATCCGATCCGCTATCAATCAAAATTAATCGTTATAAATACATTACCTAAAGAATACAATATGGTTGTGTGTAATTACGAAGATGGACATGTCCGTAGGTGGAGACACTGTCAATGAAGGTTGATTAAGCAAAACACGTGACATTTGTATTCATTCTTATGATATTACATTTTATAAAACTCTAAAGTTTCAACATTACTGTCGGAAAGTCATTTTTCATATAACACGACTAATCCATAAATTGGATGTAAACGATTAATTAAAGATGCGAGCTAAATAAATCTTCATGATTTCTTTTCATGACATGACGCTGTATATTGGCTTCCATTGATTGAATTGCTAAGCAGAAAGAAGACATATATCAAAAGTGCTTTGATTAATTGGATGTACTAAGTAGCAGTGTGTTCGGGAGAGGCGATAAAGGAGTTCCAAATGTAGCTAATGTAACTTTTAAACCTTGATTTTACTTCAACAAAACCAATTGCCCTTTTAAATCAAGACATATTTTCTTGAGTTAATGACTGTCAATAAACAAATGAATTGATTAACAGCGATGACGTAAAACCAGTAGACACAGATGAATGCGCGAGCTTATAGACTGGTTCGCTGTATATAATTTTGAGACCGTTGCTATCGAATGTCTCGTCCTGACATTCACGTTTGATTAATTAAAATTAATTAGTGGATAGATAATGACAGCATTATCTATATAATATGTTATTATCATTACCTCTGTAAACATTTTGCAGTAGATTTAAAAAGTGTCTGCATGTACAAGAATATATAATTGTCACGACTTTGTGGTTTTAAGATATGCAACAGAATAAGCAAACCCAGTGTCACAACAGATCGCCCTGGATGTGGTTCATTTTTCAATTGCAAATTACATCTAATATTGTGAACAAGTTGTTTTCCAGAACATTCTAAGGTAGCAACCAAGGCTAGGTCCTTAACTCAAATTCAAATAAATAGCTCAAAGAAAATGATAATAGTCAGGTAGGCCAAAAACTCCACCCTCAAACAAAGACAAAGGTCAAGCACACAGTATAAATTAAATATACAAAACACAATGTATTTCATAAGAATATTGGTCAAAACAACGTCTAATAATGTAAACAATAACATCTTTTAAGGGCATTCTAAAAGCTTATAGATATAAATATTCTATCAAATACTTTTAGATCCTACCAGTGGATCAAGGTTTGCAAAACAGTTAACTTCAGTTCTGATTGAAATAACAGTCTTCGTAATACCCCAGCCTTCTGTCAGTATTTGGATGAGTATTTGATGAAACGGAAATATTCTCAGTTCAAAGTGAAATTAAACTGTGACGGGGTCACGTTTATTTTCTACATTCTATATCAAGAGATTACTTTTAAACTTTTGAAACTAATATTTGTATTATCTAGTACACAGTTTTTGTCGGGTACGATTTCATATTTATGTAGACTTACAAAGCTACAATAAGAATACAAGCGATAGTTTTGTTTGTTTGGTTCGGTTTGGTGTTTTGTGTCACTTTAACACAAGTAGATTATTTAATGCCGAGGTAATGGAGTTAAGTGCATACCCCCACTGGCAACACAACAGTGGGCAACCCAGGCTGATGCAATGGTTGGATTCGATTGCGCACCTTTTCGGTCACCAGTCCAGAAACGCTAACCACCGAGTAATCGCTGCTGCGGTCTCCATTAGTCGTCTTTCACGTCATGAATACGTCATTCAGGAGAGTACACCAGCCATATTCTACACTCGCGAGCCAGCAGAGGGTAGAAGTGGCCTACAGCTCATGGCAGGAAGTAGTTCACAACACATTAACCGTTGTAGGAGGATGTAAATGTTCGAAACATAGTACTTATTAGATATTTTTGAAATCGGAACCAATTTGTTCATAGCGATTGAATATATCATCGGTCTCTGTGAGCTAAAATAATTTTAAATAGCTCTGAGAGGTAGTGTAACTTTACCACAATAACAGGAGAACAGAGCAAATTTTGACATCATAATTGGGTCGACGAGTTTAAACTTTTATTGATAGCCTTTTAAAATTATACAATGAACAGGAACTAAAATAAGTTTTAAAAAATGAATCATATTATTAAAATATAAATGAGATTAGAAACGTAATACTGATATTTCACATGTCAGCTCTTGAAAGGAAACTTTAATATTGTGTTTAAATGTTTTAAAATGTTTCTGTATGATATTTATCTATATAAATAAATGGACTATATTTCTACTGTAGCGTTTATAGCATCGACATGCGCATATTTTGCTGCATCAGCAAATGCAACTCACACAGGCACCTGAATCATAATTTAAAAATATCATGTGGCTAAATTGGTTTACAACTGAGCTCACAACAAATTTTCTTTCAAAGCCAGAACATGCTTGTTTCAGTAATCGATTTTCTTTTTACTACCTGTGAACCCACAGTATCCTATTTTTTTTTTATTTTTGATTATTTAGCAACTTCATTGTCTTTGATGACGTACTTTACAGGCACCGTTCAACTGACCTCCTTGTTCGGGAAAGTACTATAACAAATATTGTTTGCATGCAATATAATGTTTCGAGATGCAAGAATGATCGCATCTCAAGGGAAAGGAAAAGGAAAATTAAGGAACGACGGAAATGTTCTTGCCGCTCGTCTTGTAACAAAGCCGCACAGGGAATTAAAGACATATCGATAAAATGTAGACACAAATGATATATTGAAAGATACAACCTACATTCATAACGATAGTTATCAGCACCAAATAGCAAATATCTGTATATTTTGTGGCGAATTCCTTAAAAGCACGTGATAATATACAATGCCAATCGCCAGCCTGATAAACAAAGTTATTAAAATTTGCATCCGCTCAATATAGTTTGAAAAATGAATATAATATATTAAAATCAAAATAAGCTAAACTGAAATAAAAATCTCAGCATATCTTAAAAAATACACAGCTGTATCTCGGCGTTTTTATGTAAATAGATAAAGTACAATTTATTCAGCAAAATACGTCAGGTGTCAAGTGAGAGCTACGCTAGATACTTAGGAGGGAGAGTCAAATAAGGATGGATATAAGGAAAAAATGGCAAATATTATAATGCATTGAACAGCCTCGGCAATTTCCGTAACTGTACTGAGTAGCAGAAGCCATTTTTTAAAAGTAAAAAAAAACAAAACAAAATTTAAAAAACCATTTTAGCACCTATGAGGATAAAATTAATACTTTTAACAATATATCAAATGTGTTGATGGAACTTGGTCACTAGAAATAGAGTGCTGGAAGATCCATTAATAATTTTAAATATGCCGGGAGGTGGGTGTGCTTATTAGAAAACAGGACAAATACGAGATAGATGCTGAAACTTGACTACCATGCCAATGTCAGAACTATTTGTATGGCGTATTACTTATAGACCAATATAATTACTAGCGGTGATGACTGAATAGACACATAAGTAACGGGATGCCTGGTTAGGCACGAAAAGGGTTTTAATGGACACCCGTTATATTACTTACACTTTGTGCTGAATAATCGTTGTACTATATATACGTTATATAAAATCCCCGTTATAATGGATACCCATTAGATTCGATTTCCATTATAATGGATACCCATAATATTCGATGCCCGTTATATTGGATACCTATTATAATATTAGATACCCGTTACACTGGATATCCATTTTATTAGATACACATTTATACTGAATACCCATTATCTTTGATACCCGTTATTCTGGATGCCATTTATATTGGATATTTGTCATAATATACCGGTTATACAGGATACCTATTATATTTGATACCCGTTATTCTGGATACCATTTATATTGGATATTTGTCATAATATACCGGTTATACAGGATACCTATTATATTTGATACCCGTTATTCTGGGTACCATTTATACTGGATACTTGCCATAATATACCGGTTAAACAGGATACCCATTATATTTGATATCAGTTATACTGGATACTCTTTATACAAGATACCAGTTATTCTGGATACCATTTATACTGGGTATTTGTCATAATATACCGGTTATACAGGATACCCGTTATTTCTGATACCCGTTATACTGGATACCAATTATACCCGTTATTCTGGATACCGTTTACATTGGATAATCGTTATAACTAACCATATGAGTTATATACAACTAAAACCAGTCGTAACCATCCACAATAAGACGTAAGCCAGTATTCGTCGATATTTGCCCTTATATTTCTGTCATCCTCGATTTTAATACGTGCTTTGCAATGAAAGATTTATACATGATTTTCTGTTTCATTTTGTCAGAGCTTCAGATCGATTTTGACCCATATGAATTCCAGCTACCTTTTAATCTTATATTATTAATGCCATTAGATAGCATTAACATCGGTTCAAAATATTCTCAGCTGAAATTTGTTCTGCAGATACAAAAACAGAAACATGTAGAATAGCGCTTAAACAGCTATGTTCTCAAACGATTATAGTCAGTTCTTTGTTTCTTTTTGTTTTGGACGCAAATATAATATATGATACAACAAATGGTTTGATGTTGAGTTACCGGTCACGCCAACACGAACGAAAATAAGTAATAGCCTGTCAAAGTAACCTAAGCACAATAGAAGAGTACATTACATTGATGTTATATAAATACACAACACTGCTTATGAGTCTTGTTAAGAATTGTTGGAATAAGCTGATCAGCTGCATAGGGAGAATTAAAGCCGAAGTGTGATTAACAAATAAATTTGCAACACTTCTGTTTAAGAAATCCCACATTATTGTTGTGCATAGAATTTCCTGGAAGTGGAGTCGGATAAACACGGGGATTAATAGCAACCTGACAATGTACATGTATTATTTTGTACATTATATTCAATCTGGTCTTACCGTTATGTTGGTCTAAGTGGTTAGAGCGTCCACCTCCGATGCGGGAGGTCGCGAATTCGAATCCAGGCCGAGTCATACCAAAGACTGGTCGGCCTGGTGTCAGGATAATGTGGCTGGGTGGGACATGGTGCTAAGTGTCTGCAGCATGATGCCCCAGTGCTCGACATCACTATAAACTGCCACACTGCAGACATCGTAGCGATATGACTACAATTGTTGAAGTTACGCTAAAATTCCCAAAACACAAGCAAACAATCTGGTCTTCGTTCATTGCAACTCATAGGGCTGATGCTCCGACAAGCATTGTGTTGCAGTGATCCGACTAGATGCAGAATAAATTGTATTACGTCTGCCCGAAAACCATAACTACTGATACAACACAGCATCATTTACAATTGTCGATTCAGACAGTTGTCGTTATATATAGCCTGCTGAAAACATAACCTCTCTAAGTGTATTTTCGAGCTGCACAATTCCCCACGTGAATAGTTTGTTAACTTCTACTCTGCAGCAAGTCAGTCAACAAAATAAATTAGTGAAAAAGCATTCGGCCATACACATTTCATTTTAATTTTCTTGTATTAAATATCCTATTTAGTGGATACGTATATTCCTTATCTTGTAGCATAAAAACATGGATCTTTCACAAGAAAGTCTCTCATCCTTAAGAAACCAATGTAAGGCAAACGAAGGACGGCGGTCTTATTGAATTTGCAATTTCTTACAATGTCACTGACATCCTGTGCATTTCGTTAGTTATTAAGATGAGATACTCCACTTCGTTTGCTAAGCAATTTACCTTAGTTTGTAGAGGTGCCACGATGATTACATTTTGATCAATTACTCCTTGCACGTGAACTGTATTTGTTAGTTTTGTTTGTCATATAAGGACCACAATCGAACAGTGCCGAAACTGTTAACTATCAACACTACGAAAGGTTCTTCATAGCCGAAAAAGAAACCCGTAGGGACATTTTACGGGCTGAAAGGATATTTAATTATTTCATAAAGCGTATTCCAATGAAAACGTTATGTTGAGAATGCATATTAGTAGTGTGAACATAATTCAAAAATAAATGAGCAGGTTTGATATTATTATTTCCCATTATAGAATATAAACGTTTTTATGTTTTGTTGACCAATTAAAGTTTTAGAGACGAAATCCATCATAAAGTAAACAGCAGCATCCAGTTTATATAGCTTTTCGTTGTGTAGTAGAAGCCAAGCCCTAGCAATATGGTAGGCTTACAACTTCACCGGAGTACAAGCCACATAACCATTACCAAACATAAAAAAAATGACTTTGAGCATGAAAATATAGAAAATCCTTCCTGCGAAATTGAGTTAATAATTGACCGCTGGTAATAAACCAATGATTGATCTTTAAATTTCAACCGATTCCCATGCCTAGTGTATAGTATAGCATTTAAACACTGCTGAATGCAAAGGATCTCATGACAGTATACTGCAATATGTAAAGGACTGCATGATAGAACACTGCTGAATCTAAAGAACTGCATGATAGAACACTGCTGAATGTAAAGTGCATTTTATAAATATTCCTTTTTGTACGTCAGTATAGATTCATGTTGATTATCGTGCATTCGTGTTTTTCTGGACATGGCTTAAACTGGTTTTAAAAGTGTGAAGGAATCCAATACACACTTTGTAATTTATGGTACAAGCTCAGATGCACACGACATACGATTCAGCTCTTTTATATGTAAATATGCTTAACACAAGACAATTTATGATTGCAAATTGGAGCCCAAATGCCTTATTTCTGTTAATTGTTTGAAACTGGATTCGCCAAAACAAGAATATAAGAAAGCAGTGTCGCTTGGAAAATGGCTCATCATAGACTCTTTAATACACGTGGTAGGATTTTATTGAAGGAAGCTAAATATTAACCAATAACCTTAACCTAAGGGAGAAAGTGAATCGGCGTCTTCCTCAAGTGGCGTTTTCGTACAGGTCTAATTTGTTCTATTTAAGCTCTTTTTCCAAATTGCAAAATGTCGATGCTCGTCTGAAAGGCCGTGAGAGTAGAAGCATAGTTAGCAGTCTTAGAGGAATAATTCTGGGACATACCGTCATCTTCTCACTCCCTTTGTTCATCAGGCTTTGCTTAGACATGTACACAATCGTGAACACCAAACCTTGCCCCTCTGCACAACAAACTGGTACAGAAGAATAAAGCAGGTCACCAAGCTTGAGGCTTCAATAAGTACATTGAAAAATATTGGAAAATACTGTGATGACCAAGAGCAATACTCACGAAGAAATGATATCCGTGTCCAAAATGTGTCGGTGAAAATTGCCCACAACACCGAGAAAATAAACTCGATCTGGTATGCGAAACTTTCTAAATACTTTTAAAAATTGAATGTAATCCTGAGGACCTAGACCGATCACATCTCTGTGGGAAAGTTAAAGATGGCAAGGCAGCGATAATCGTCAAATTCGGAACATACAAGATGAGGGCCAAGTTTCTAGCAAATCGTAAAAAGCGGAAAGGTTATGACGACAATATCTTCATCAAAGAGAATCTGACAAACCAACGACACAAACTGGTGTAGAAATTAATCCAATTAATAAATCCAATAAGATTTATGCCTTCTGGACATTCGATGGCAAGGTCTTCTACAGAAAAAAGAACACTTGCCCCCCCCCCCCAAAAAAACAAAACAAAGAAAACAAAAAACAATCAAGTTCAGATGAAGGGAGACATGAGTCAGTCCTTGATGACGTCCACACAATACCTTACTTCAAATCCCTCTAAGGGGACTGTTCAAAATGTATACTCATCAAGTCCATGGTAATAGTTAAACAGGTACAGACTCTGTTACCAGTGCAAATTTTACCTAATAATAACTAAAGGATTAATGTTGTCTACCATGTTGAACTCAATCAAAGAAAAGTATTACTAGTACAGAGTAAAAACAAATCTTGAGAAGCGATGGATATAAATTGATTTATTAAAATAGTTATGTAAGCTTTTAGGTCTTTCATCTTATAGCCGCTTATGTCATCTGTTCTTATCTGCCTTCATTCTAATATAACTATTTACATACTCGATCCTACTCTGAAATTGAATTACATTGTTTCTGGCTATAATATCTTATGTTTATTACATGTATTTTACGCTTTGTATAGTAATAGGTTTTTAAAATTTATGCTTAAAGTTTGTTTTATTATTATCATTAAGTATTATTATCATTATTATTATTATTACTATTATTATTATTAGCTCAGTAGTTACTAATTCAATAACGTCCATACCTTATTTATCGATATTGGACAACCTTCTGCCCATTGCTCTTACAAATGAATAGCACTTTTTCAATTTTTGTTTTTTGTTTTTCTAAGCTTGTTAATGTCTCCTTGACTACTTGTTCTGCCTGAACTAATTGCCCTATAATTTACTTGTTATTCATCTTCCAATTGTTTGTTCCATCAGTCTAAGTCATACGCATTCAATACGTTTCCAGTCCTGGTTATCTGTGTGTATTGCATTATCGTGAGCGGCGCACACACCTTGATCGTGTGCGTGACTGTAGCTGTTTTAGCAATCTTGATGATAGTATGACGAGACCATCCTTACAGACTATATAGCCACGTACTCGTATGCGTGTGTGTGATTTGGATATTTAACGTAGCTTTCACAATTTTTCAGTCATATCGCAACGATGTCTGCAGTGTGGCAGTTTATAGTGATGTCTAGCGCTGGGGCACCATGCTGTAGACGAATATATATATATATATATATATATATA
>JAECUM010027849.1:0-32813 GCA_016617855.1 Megalonaias nervosa | reverse complement strand
TATATATATATATATATATATATATATATATATATATATATATATGAGAGAGAGAAAGAGTAACTCCTCAAATCGAAACCTCAGGATAACAGAATCACCTCTAGACCGAAGTTTTGTTTGAATCCCGACATTTTCTTTCTTTAACATCATCATTTTTCCCCTGTAAACTGAAAAACATCAACTCTGATCACTGAAATAAAGTTCGATCCCAAATTTCAATTTTATGTTTAAAATACCACATAAAACTGAAACTCAGTTGAAACGTTGAAATATAATTAGCTAACAAATTTCTGACACATGCTGGAACATATTAATTAGGGTTGGCAGGTACTGTTGTGGTGTGATCTGTGAAACAAGGATCCGGAAAATTTTCCCATGCAACGTGTGGTTAAAACTTGACACGCGCGCCCATATAGGTTAGGTCTGACAATGGGTTAATCTGAAGTCTTTCCACCATACAAAAGAACCAGCTTTAAGACTAATTACATGAATTAATAACTAAATGTTTATAGGTAAGCCATTTAACAGAGACTATTCTTATCTGCTGATAATCTAATTGTGATGGATGCCATTCATTTATATACATCATGAATAGAATCGCGTTTACTTCTTTTTTAAATAATTAAATATCAGGGCTTTATTAACCAGGCAAATGGCCTCGCTTCAGATGCTTTGCCGACGGAGACCGAAAAAGCACTATTCTAAGAGTCAGATTCACTCAAATGATTTTCAATAGAGAAAAATCATTACATACGTGTATATAAGTAGCCATAACTATCGTTTGTCTTCACTCACAACAGTGATGTTTTGCATTTTTTATGCAGTGCTACGGTTGAGAACGTAAAACCACTTGTAATCGGCAAGACCAAGCAACCCTCTGCTGTAAGGACATGAATGCTACAAACTTGCCAGTGATATACGTGGCTAACAGGAAATCGTGGATGACTGCACAGATATTTATTAAACAGATAAATAGTGTTAAAAAAAACCCCATAAGTCAGCAGGAGAGACCAATCATTATGTTCTTCGACAATGCTACATCACACGGATCTAATCTACGTCTCAGTCACGTGACTTTGAAATTGTTTTCGCGGTTTTTCATGAAAGTAATCAGCCTCATGATGAAAGCGATGAATATTATGGCAAAAATTTATGTTCTTAGCATCATAACTGTACCTTGACATACCCTGAAATTTTAGAGCTTATGAAAAAGATTTTTAAAAAATTTGCGGTCGCTAAGAATAACCGTTATTTGGCTCTTGAGTCCTTCACACAAGTCACGCTAGCTAAAGAACTGTGTAAGACACAGCAGACAATGCTCCATGTCTTCTTCAAGCTAGGCTTTTGAGCGATAAACATTATGAATTATACGGAGTATTTAAACATTGTGGAGTATCATTCATAATTCCGATGCACTTGAAGAAAAAGGTACTTGCAGCTGCCTCGCATGGCGCTCAGCATTAAGAGGTTAATGTTATGACTGGTCGGCCTGGTGTCAGGATAATGTGACTGGGTGGGACATGATGGCGCGTGTCTGCGGTATGATCGAAACCAGTGCTACACATCACTCTAAACTGTCATACTGCAGACATCGTAACGATATCAGTAATACTTTTAAAGTTACATTAAAAGTCCCAAAACCACACAAAACACACAATGAACTTATAGTAAAGTTATACAAACAGAGTGTCTCATTTTTCGGATGTTTCTTATGAAGAGGACAATATTTTTATGTCGAGCAAGTCTTTTTCATGTGACAGGATACGATTTTCGGTAGGAACCAATATTTTTCAACAAATTCTTCATTAAATGCATGTATTTAAAATAATATAAAAAATAACAGCTTTCTTAATTTTGTGCACTTTCACACACACGCTAATGCTTTCGTTACTGCAGTCTGTCTGTCTGCCTCTCAGTGTCTGTCTGTCTGTCTGTCTCTCTCTCTGTCTCTCTCTCTCTCGTCACATAAACGCTCAGAAAGAGATCTTTTCCACACCTGCAAAAGCCTCAGTAAACTGAAAACTCAAAACCGAAGGAAAGTGGGGTCCCAATTGTTTATAGGTTTTGAGGAGTTTCACTGTATCTGGGGGAAAAAAAACGAGTGGGTCTAATAAACCAAATATAAACCAAGTCAGGGAAGAAGAAGAAAAAAACCCCAAGGCAAATAGACCTATCCCAATTTTAGCTTAGTCATATCGCTGTGTAACATATTGTCCTGCCAAACACATAATACAGGTATACAATTGTACAGATGTGTACTTACTGGTATACAATTACACAGATGTGTACTTACTGGTATACAATTATACAGATGTGTACTTATCGGTATACAATTATACAGATGTGTACTTACTGGTATACAATTATACAGATGTGTCCTTAAAGCTCTGTTTAATGAAAGAACAAACATGTCAATAAGTGTTGCTGCCGATGCGTTTAAATGGCTCAAATAGGGGCTTCTAATAAACCCTAACAACTGTTTCTTGAGTTATTAGAAGGTCTTGATACCGATCTCTCCCGGCCCACCAACCCTCATCCATCCAAGTTAGATGAGCAGCAGTAACCAGTTGCATTATCACAACAAGTAATTAGTTCATTTATCTCTAGAACATCATACCTAAATTCAATATACAGTTTTCCGCCTTACCCGCTTGTGAAGCAAACATACAATGCACAAACAGTGCTTCTCTAAAGTATTATTACTTTACATATTAACTATCATTGTACCTGTAATTCAGTATCTTTACGTAATAATTATTATTGTACCTGTAATTCAGTATCTTTACATAATAATTATTATTGTACCTGTAATTCAGTATCTTTACATAATAATTATTATTGTACCTGTAATTCAGTATCTTTACATAATAATTATTATTGTACCTGTAATTCAGTATCTTTACATATTAATTATTTTTACACCTGTAATGAAGCATGCTTTCGAAATCATTTCAGTGACTTCTTTGTCTACTAGTAGTTAAATCAGTTTTAGTGGTTACTTACAAAGCAAGCTTTTGGAATCGAACCATGCTTTTAATGCCAGTTGAAAAAGTACGAAGTTTTACTTTTACAGACTGTGTTCTCGCTTTTATTTATTTAGTCCATATTGAAAGAGTCATTGGAACATGTGTTTTTCATCAATGTGAATCAGTCATTCATTTAGAGGACGTGAAGCAAGGTCACAGGCAAAAGTATCATTGTCACTGATAACTAAGTTATCATATAACTTCAAGCTTTTATGAACAAGTTCTAAATGTACACAGACAGTTAGCATATTAAATATTGTTAAAATTAAACAAGACCAATTGTCATGATAAACTATTAGCATATTTTAACTTCTGTGGATTGAACTAACAGTAAATGCTCGTGTATAAAACTTTTACGTAGCCAAGGTCCTTTAGTTCGTAGAAAATAAGAATACCTGAAAGAAAATGTCTCCTAAAGGTTCATCCAAAAATGTTCATGCATGCAGAGAAAAGGATAACCTAACTTTCACCCCGCAAGACCCACTCAGACTCATATTAATCAGTTCTCAATGGAGGAATAATATACAACAAGAATGGCGATGAGAGATAACAAAATTGTCCGCCATCTCAAAGGTTCTCGAAAAGTGGGATTAAAAGAACATATAGATAAAAAAATCAAAAGAAATTGTCACCCAGGCTGGCATAAAAGATTATCTTTAAACGATGACAATTTGAATAAAACAGACTATTTAAAAACAATCGAGAGATCGGCAGTCTGCAGAATAATTTGGAAAATGCACATGGAGAAATTTGTTAAGCTAGGCAGAAGAGTAAGTTCTTAACAGAAAGAATCAATAAGCTCGAGGCAGAAAATAAAATGATGGAATACGTGTTTCGAATGCCTGACAAAAGAAGAGATTAGATGACTTGGATGAGTATACCAATAATGACAATATTGAACAGTATGAGATATAAGACTCGACCAAGGATGAAACCCCTCACCAGAGTATGAAGAGGCTCATATTCTTTTGTAGAAATAATTTAAACATCAATATCTGACCACAAGATAGTATAACACGCCGACTGAGAAAACTTTATGAAAATGCAAATCGAATGATAATTTGACGATTCATGAGGCGTATGACCAAGTTGGAGGTACAACAGGAAAGGAAGACCTTAAAGGGATCCGGACACCTGTTAAAAGAGGAATTATCAAAACAATAATTTGGAATTCAGGGAGATAGTCGGGAACATAAACTGTGTAGAATATACTTGGGAATGATTTCAAGGTGTTCGCACGTTTGCAGAAGGGTAAAAACAAACTGTATGCAAACTTACGGACACGTGATATGATGCAAAGGTAACACTTTATATATAAATCTCGGATATATGCATATATTCACAAGGTAGCATGACACTATACACACGGCTTGTTGATAGAATGTTGTTGGGTGGTGGATAGTAGATGAATGGGTTATTACTGCATATGTCGTGTTTGGTAGTAATTTTGGGGTATTTGTCACAAGACAAGGCGTGTTGATGGATAATGAGTGTATTTGATAGCAGATGATTTGGTATTTGTAACTACACATGTCATATAGATGGTATAGTGTGGGGTGAGGGATTAGTCCCTACACACACTGTATTAATTGTATAATGTGGGTTGTCGATAGTAGATATGGGGTTAGGGTTAGGATAGATAAGTATTGGTTGTTATACATGACGTGTTGATAGTGTAGTGCTGCGTATTGGATACTAGATGAATAGAGTGTTGAACAGTAGCTAACAATGTATTGTTCACAACATACGGCGTGTTGGATAGTGCTCAAAATATGGGTGTTGGCTAGTAATGAAAACGTGGTGTTGGATAGTAATAAAAAAGTGGTATATTTCAGAGAAGTACAAAATGGTGTGTTAGGAAGTACTCAAAAAATAGGCGTTTGATAATATCTAAAACTTTTAACATACAATTTTCGGTACGTAACTAGACATTTTTCAATATGAATACGGCCTATAACTTAACCTTGTAACATAGGATTTCCTTTACCTACCCAGATTGTTTCTTAGATGTTAAACCTATGTACATTTTTAACATAGAATTTCCCGAACGCACCCAGAGTGCCTCATTTTGAGGTCAGGTCTGAAAATGTAACAATGTAGTTCCATTTGAGGTCAACCACTTCAAACAATGTAAAAATGTAGCTTCAATAGTACAAATTATGAACAATTTTAACATAGAATATCTTGTGCGTACCCAGATTGGCACCACATGTAAACTTACAGCGTAATGTTAATTCTCATACACATCCAGGGTGGATAATATTACAACTGATGTGTACATTCCAAAATAATATTAGCAAGAAAAGAAAAGTGTCATAAATATAATTTAATGCGTCAGTGTTTCTGAACTGCCGATACGTAAATATATATATATATATATATATATATATATATATATATATATATATATATATATATATATATATATACATAATAACATATATATATATATATATATATATATATATATATATATATATATATATATCAGACAAACTTTATACAAGTGAGTCATTTTTATTATCATCCCATTTTAGTTTCTCACTAAATTTATTATCACTGTTAGGAGCGACTTTCAGTAGTGACGTATTACTATCTCTTAATTTGATGAATTTTATATTTAAATGCAGTGGCGCATGATCAGAAAAGTCACTGAAGGGCAGTACACAAAACTCTTCTATGTATATGAAATATTGATATGTTAAAAGTAAATAATTTACTACACCCCAACCATTTGTTCAGCATAATTCAAATAATAAGTAGTTTTAGCTATGGCGGTTTCAGCAAAAAAAAAAAAAAAAAAAAATGAATTGAAGAAAATAACTTTGCGAAGAGTCGGTTAAAATTAGAAACAATCTGCGAAATTGCTGCCATTGTATAAAAGGTATGTATACAATAAAATAGTGTGCTGTTACTTACCATGACACTTTTCTCACACTGTGGTCTTGTTCTGGTGGAACTCGATCTGATTTTGAAGATAGTTAGACTAATAACGGTATCAACTAATGAACCCTCTCTGTTATTAATGCTATAATATTTCACAGTATTGATAGGTTGTTATTGTTTTCTAACATGTCACGGTGTAGTGATTGCACACAAACAATGAATTGTGCAAGGTGTATAGGTGTTAGAACAATCGTAGGTCTGCTATTGTTCCTGGTTCTACATTACCACGTATTATACAAGAGGACAAATTGGTCATGATATCGGTGGCCCTGGCGAGGTATTTATTTTATTTGTTGGCAAAAGTTCAAAGCTCTTCCATTGTTGCAGACTGAAATATACAAACAGAAGATATAAAATAGCAGAAATATTTAGCAAAGTAAAACTTATATATCAGAAAAAAATTTTAATTCGTAATTATCAAAATAAAATCTGCTACATGAATATAGTCTGAGTTGTTTACCATGTTCCCATAAATACTGAGGATGGGAAGGGTAAAGTGGGGTGGGTAGAATGATCCCTCACAAATTTTAGCTCTTACGTTAATAGACTCGCATATCATTTATTACATTCTGGTGGCCAAATTTTTATTTTGTAATTTTTATGCGTAAAGATAAAATGTTTACTCCATACAGTTTATTTTCACAAGCAGATGAGGTTGAAATTATTAGTTTAAGTTACGCAAACTTCTTCGAACCACAAACAAAGCTGTTTTGAATGTTCGTATATCCATGAAATTCTTTTTTTAAGGTAACACATTTCTACTGGGACGACGAACACTGTATTGCTGATGTGGATGTCAAGGTGTCTAAGAAAGAGAAAGTTGCAGAGGAATAACACCACGATGATGGTTGAACCAGTTTCTAAAAATGTAATAAAAATGACGTTAATTTAAAAAGAGAAAAGAAAAAAAAAAAAGCTGAATAAATACCTTACTCTTATAACTGTAATTTCTTCGTGGTAAAAGAGCGCCAGATCAATATGTCCCAGATTCAGAGACCTTCTTTTAAGGATCTGAGGTAGCCAGATTCGGGCGAGATGCCCGCAAGAAAGTAAAAGTCTATGTGGTCAGGAAAAGATTACGCCCAACCGTCACGTGCCGGATTTGCCAGTAAACGACTGCATAAAATGTAGCCACTTTCAACCAAAGATATGACAACGTGACGGTGATCGTGGTGTATACCCCCCCAAAAAACGAAGCCTCTGGCTTGAAGAATGTTTCTGTCAGACATTGGAGGTTACGATGCGTATCGGGACTCAATACTGACACCATCAGTTGTGTTGGAGTCGATGGTGAATCGTCACAATGATTTTATATCAACGGCGGCTTTCGGCAGGGATGTACGTTTTCTTGCAACAAATAGATTAGGCACTGGAATTGTGGTGCTCTGAAATGTTTTGGGCAGTCATATTCTCCTTTGTCTAGAAGCATTTTGGATTGCACTCATTGTTCCCATAGTGAAAATTATCTTTTCGTCAGAAAACGGTAAGTAAATATTGATTTGGAAACTATACTATAAGGTGAGCAACTTTGTATTCTATTCAACTAAATGTATTCATAGGAATATTTTAATCCTTGTAATTTGTCCAATTTTCTATTTTGTTCGACTTCAGTAAACAAAAGAAAATAATGGTCACAAATTTAAGATTTCTATAAAAATTATTTTGGTGCAACTGACCATTATTACTTTTCTGTTAAGTTTACTTACCACACTTGATAAATGCCCATCCGTCTCCTTTGTGTCACGCAAAACTTGAGTCTTTGTTTGTAGTCCTTACCTGTGCTATTTTCAGTCTAGCAAAGGTCTCACAAAATTGTGTAGAAGTTCTATGCAGTTCTAAGATTACTTGGTTCTACTGTTACGTATATGTAATTAAATTGCTTGTGTGTTAGTTTTAAAATTCTTTTTTATTTTATTTTTGTTTCATTACATTTTATTGTATTGATTATTGCAGGGATTCGAAATTCTTTTTCAGTAATTCTGTTTATCTAAGACGTAAAATGTATTACATTAGTAATATTTTTAGTTTACCTTGGTCCGCGGTAGTATAAGCGCTACGCGAGAACGATTGGCTATTGCCAAGGTCATTTCTTCTAGTCAGATAAACAATGTTTTATTTTCAAATTTGTTTCAGAGTGATAGTAGATAGGGGTTCTTCCTACGTGACGAATTGCATTTTTCTTATTGCGTGTTTCAAGTATTAGGAGACCTCGTAGTCTGTCTCGCGAGAACGGGATGATAATTAGGGTAGATATAATACTCTTCCTGAGCGCTTATCAGTCAGGTGTATTCCTGATACCTAGAAGGCCGGATAGGTTATTTTATTGTTGAAACCAGATTGTTTTTGAAATTCATTTGTGTTTGGAATTTAATAATTTATTCTCTGGAAAACATGACGAGTGTACTGTTTTATGAATTCTGGGAGAAAGAAATTCAGTGGAAATTTATTCTGGAATTATTCGGAAACATAAACTGTGATTCAATTGAGGAATTGTTGATATTTTTACAAGGACCACATCTGACGTCATCGCCTTCCATATTTGAACGTCGTCGAGATTCGAACCTGGATTCTAATAGAACTATTTAGTGATAGGACTTGTATTTTTCATTCTTAGGATTAAATTTTGGATTATATTCCCAAACCATAAGTCCTATTTTCCATTTTTACATTGTTTTCTAGGGAAATAAATTATTTTGTTAAAATATACAAAGCTTGTTGTCTTCACTCTTTTGTCTTGTTATTATTGTTCGAGCCTACACGTAACACTACGACATTATTTTTTATCAATGGTAAATTCCATTGTATTTCTGTGGTGCATAATTTGTAGCTACATTGCCTACTTTGTTCCCTCCTTACTCTGATGACTGCATGCTACACGTTTAAAAAATATTGGCGTTTTGTCCTCTGAAGAGCGTGTTCTTCAACTGAAGAAAGCATGCTTTTAATTGCAAATATTTTCAGGCATTTACTTCTAAATTCGTTCATATGCAAGTTTATAAAGTGCCAATAATGACAGTAAGAGCACTTTTAAAAAAGTAGGTTCAGAAGATGATGATTATGCTTCATCAATAAAATTGTCCAAATATTTTGTTTTGCATATTTTCACTAAAGTTAAACTGGATACATTGACATACTTATCGCAGTTTTATTGCACATCCTTGTAATTTTCTTTCCTTGATATGGCTTTTGATACGGATGTTCAATCCATAGTTCGTATCGACACTCAGGATTTACTTAATTTAAGCGTGTCATCTGACGTCTGCTCATGGATTTTCATGCATGCACGTAATCCAACTGATGCAAACCCGGATACCGGCCTCGATTTATCCTGACACCTGATCAGGCTAGCCCTTTTCACTGAATCGGGACAAAATGCGTACATAGTTTTGAGTATTTATATAATTACAAAATAGATCCGAGAATATGTGGAAAGCGTAAAAGGGGCGGGGTAGGGTGTAACAATGCAAAACCTGCATGCGTCTTTAACAACGATATAGGGAATTAATACGACTTGGCGTATTTGTACGCCATATAATTATTCAATCGTCACGCCAGTTCGATTAAAACAAGTGTCTGTATTTATTAATTTTGTACTGTAATTAATAAAAAGAAACTTTGAAGATACTGCAGCTTATATTTAACGGTCCCTTCAGGCGCCTAAATGTTACTTACTTTTTGGAAATTAAAAAAGTATACCAAGCTTCGTCATTATCTTAAATCGCTCTTAAGTTTCAAAGCTGAAGGGCAAATGCGACTGAAACCTAAGAACACTGACCTTTAGTAATGACTTTAGATATAGGATAGCAAGCCATAAGTGGTCCATAGCACATCCCATAAACGCTAAATATTGTAACATGCAAGAGGTCTCACTACCGAGCATCCCATTTACTTGACTCATCAATAAGTCCTTCTAAGCGGAAGATTCGAACTTTACGCAATTCACCACAAAACACGACCCAAACACATAATACAAAGAATTATTCCTCTCTAAAAATACTGTTACAATAGCGCACATTTTAGCGAAGAAACTTGCATTTACTGTTCAGTAGTACACATTTTAGTGAGAAAAAAAAAATCTGAATAATATTCTTCCAGAGGCACCCATTTTAGCAAATAAAATGATTTTTACTGTTGCAGTTGCATACATATTTAGTGAAGAAACTGACCTTTACAGTTGAAATACATACATGTTAGTGTAAAAGGGCTTTACTCGTCCGATTTGATAGGATATTCCTGGGTATCGGATAGTAGATATCGGAGTGTTGGATAGTAGACAACTGGGTTTTGGATATAGATAAATGGGTGCAGGCCACTCCAAACGACATACTGATGGTATGGTGTGGGGGTTAGATAGTAGATCACTGGATACTGGATTGTATATTACTGGGTGTTGTTTACTCCAAACGGCGTGTTGATGATATAGTGTGGGTAGTAGATAGTATCTAACTAGGTGTTGTATATAACTGGGTTTTATTTTGTGCAACAGTCTCTCTAATCTGACAGTCCATTTCCTTAAGCACTGTAGTGATTCAAATAACCCCATGCATACCCCTTATACGATTTAAATAAAATTTATTTTCTCTGTTCAGTCACACAGAAAACAAACAATGAACAAAAAATGTGCTTTTCAATCCTAGGACATGGATTTTTTTTTGTCGGGACTTCAAAATCAACGCAGATACTTTTTTGTGTGTTTTGGTAGCAACACCAGAAAAAAATTATGTTATTATGAGAGAGGTTAATACCGTGTTTCGAGTTCGACTCCAATTTTGTTAAGGCAAATTGTCCACAAAGTAAAAGAAAAGAAACATATAAGATGGGAGCAAATAGAGCTGTAACACATACTTCAATGACAAAACTGATTTTTCCTGTTGCATTCAAGAGTGTGAGCTACATGAGTATGTTAAGATTACCAGCCTATATGAGGGATTTAAAGGAATATATTCAGATTCTGTATTTGGAGTTGCAAAATCGCATTTACAGAGACCTTATAAGGATTAAAGTGAAACGTAAACTCAAAACTAAATCATCAGTTTAAACTATTGCTGTTCCGTAGTTTAAGAAGTCTGATTTTCTTGGGGAAAAACAATGACAGACACAAAAGTCTACGTTGATATACGGCTTTCGATGCCACTACTTTGTCAGCAGTGTTGCATCTGGTTCCAGTAAAATTTTCCAGTGCGTGTCTTGAATCTAAGACAAAACATGATTTTTGTCACATTCGAAAATGGTCGGTCAGTATCTGATTGGTTAAAACAAAGTGCAACTCCTTATGGCCTTAATCTGCCGCGTTGTTCAATATAGTCGCTACTGGCATGTCTTAGATTTATCAGAATTTGACTGTAGAAAGGGGCCATTCTTGATCTGAAAACAATATAGACTTGATAAATATATCTCACGCACGCACGCACACACAGATTTCTGCAGTCTGTGAGAAAGGGCCACTCTGGTTTTGCTAATTTTTAGTCCCTCTGTTTCACACACACACACACACACACACACACACACACACACACACACACACAGATCTAGGTGGATGATCTCTCGTTCTTGTTCTTTCTCTCTCACCCACTCTCTCAGATCTGATAAACTCACGACGTAATTATTTACTTCAGTTAAAAACCACCTATTTCCGCGAAAACAAACATAATCTGTTGTTACATTGTTGCCATTTCTAACCGGACAGACTCAACACACATGATAAACCTATGAAGCTATTTGTAGACAATATATTGTCATTTTTCTTTATACTTTTCAAACGTAGTGGTCTAATGTGAATTTCACATTGTCCCCCAAGTGCCATTTCTGTAATGGAGGACTAATATTATTTCCCAGTATGCCTATAATTCACAGACCCTCGAAGGATTTCAATTAGAAGTCAAATAGACCCATCATGTTAAGCCTATGAATGTTTTCTAACATAGGATTTGCCTTTCTGACCAGAATCTCGCACAAAACGGGTGCCTAATGTTAGTTTCCTATTCCTCCAACAGCCATTTCTGTAATGGAGGTCTAATGTTAATTCATATTGTCTTTATAATACGCAGACTGATGGGATTTCAGTCTGAGGCTAATCAGAACCATCATGTTACAATATTACAATTTCCCACCAAAGACAATCACGGCTTAATGTTAATTTTCCGCTTGGGTCTAAACTCTTTTTACCCTGTTTAACACAGGATGTCCCTTGTCCCTACACTATACAACTTCCAGGAGATCTACACCGAGAACTCATGCTAACTCAGTTAGAGGCTCCTCTCTTTGCTCCCATATGAGAAATTTCATTTCTTTGACGTAGCGGATAACTTGCCTTCGAAGGGGATTTAAATATTTATCGAACCCATCCTCCTTCCTTTGCCTACTTGGCATTTATTGATATCCCACTCGACTCCCAAACAAGCCGCAATAACAACAGTTAAATGCGGGGATGATTTAAAACGATCCTCTGGGAAATGATTTGTTCACAAAATCACACGGACATGTGGCAATTTGATTAATTAAAGATGTTGACTGCATGTCTCCAGAATGTTTCATACTAGTATATGCCAGCCATGTCTGACATGAATAGCTTTTTAACCGAGTACTGTTGTTGTTTTACTTGTTTTGTTTTTTTTTAGTTTAACGCCGTTTGTCAGCTGTACATGGCGGCCAGTGTAATTGGTGGAGGAATAACTGGGGGAAAACCCTGGTAAGAACCACCAACTCACGGGAAGTACTGGCAAGCTTTCTCACATGCCACATTGGCCGAGCTCGACACGAACCCCACTCGGACAGATGTGAGATGGCAGTGATCGGTAAAAGCGAGCGACTTAGAAACGGGCCTAAGATATGCGGGGCCCAAGGCAGCAAGCGATGAGCGGGTCCCCAAACAAAAAATTGCATTGTGGAGTTGATTTCCGTCAGCAGCGCGGGGCCCTTGAAAGCGAGGGGTCCAAGGCGGTTGCCTCGTTCGCCTTGCCCTATGGCCGGGCCTGCATTTCGACCACTCGGCCACTTGGGGCCCCGTTAACCGAGTATAAAATGTCGAAATTGAACATTTGGGTTTTCTACTAAGCCAAAAGAAACTCATATAAATCTTCTACAAATAATCGTGTTGACAAAAGCTCGTAAACACTTACTGACCTCATGTTGTACATGGATGCACAATACAGTAGGAGTGAACTGGCCTTGCGGTTTCTGTAAGCGATGTAATGTGATCTCCGCCATAGCCATATGCCTGGAATTAATTCTTTGCCTCAATCAGATTTGGGAGTAGACCGTTCTGTTTCATGAGTAAAAGGGGATTCCCAACAAGCATTTGAGTCATTTTCTAAACGTCATGGTCAAGGAAAGGAAATAATCCATGTACAACTTGGAATATATGCTGATAACTGCAACTCTGCTAATGCAGAGCAAAAACACTGAGTATCAAGCTTTATTGTTAACAGCAAATTCTAGACAACTTCAACATAATTTAATGTATGGCACATGTACATGGTATTGATATGAAGCTTAGATCTACATCTACATTGCTTCCTTTCAAGATAAAAGGAAGTTTAAAGAAAATGATAGTGTCGGATTTAATGGATATTGCTGGATAAAGACACGGATATTCACATACCATTTTCTTTTCGAGTATTCGCACACACACACCTCCCCCTCCACCCCCAAAAAAGACTTCGGACGTTTGCAAATAATTTCCACCGGAGTCAATAAAAATCATATTAAAGTAAAATCACATACATTGAGAGAGAGAGAGAGAGAGAGGACTTGATATGTTTAGCTCCATCTACGTTAAGGCGTGTAAATTACCATATATGCCCGCGTATACACGGAATCCGATTGCAAACATCCCTATCTGCTGTCGCATATTGTGCATCTATGCAATTTGTTGGAATTAATCAGTAGATGAAACAATGTAGACGCTGATGTACCGGCGCATTATGCGAATGTAGGTCAGTACCTATCTCACTTGCAGTTGGATCCGACTTAGACGTAATTGTATACGGTATTAGGTATATGGTATTAGGTATACGATATTAGATCCCTGTTTGTGAATGCCAATAAACTTTATTGAGAAGCAAATATATAGCTGCCTTAACTAGAGTGGAAGTTAAAACAGTCGGTACTTTTCATATAGTGTCCACGTCACGAAAGAAAAATACACGAACTTATTATTCACAATCTCAGTATTGCCCTGAGATTAATAAAATATAATTTGATACCACGGTGACTCTCTTTTTGTGCCCTACTCTCGTTGGAATATAGCGTCGGTAATGTTTATTGATAGCAATATATAACCATCTTTTGCAAAAGAACAAGAGAAACCCTAAAATGCTGTCCATGAAATTTTCGGTTCCAATGGATTCAAATTAATGGTCAAGATTCTTAAACATTTTCTCTGCGTTACTGTAGTGTACATATAAAATGTAATACTAGTACCTTACAGTTATAAAATCTTATCCAGTACCTCTCTCAACGATTACCATCATTTAATTCTAAGCACATATTTTGTTCGTGTATTAATTGCATACGATCGATTAAAGTGACAAATGACTTAATTACTTCAAGTCTGATCAATGATAAATAATGTTATTGAAAATACTCGTTGCTTTAAACGGACACGAGTCTGTCAGCACTAATGCAGTTCAGAAGAGAATTATATTAGACTGCACAGGTCACAAAAATGACTAACCGAAGACATGCATTAAAACGTAATAAGTTTAATATGGACACACATGTTCTATTTTACAGTCGAAATTCAAACCTATTAATAAAATTCACCCATAAAAAAATTAAATAAAAAAAACCCCCACCATCACGGGATGTACAAAAATACACTGTCGCGAAATTATATTGAAAAGCGCTGAAACCAAAACAGCTCTAATGCCGGGGAAGAAAATATTCATAATTATGGTCAAGTGGTATGGAAAAACACTATTATATATTGTTACAGACAATAAAAATAATAAAGAATTAAAATCAGTAAATAAAAACTATCTAATGTAGCACTACTTACTTTTTTAAAGGGAATAAATCTATATTCAGACCCATACTACTCCTCAGCAAAACCGGTAAGATGTTCGAATAATTAGTTTTTAATCACATTTATAACTATTTCCATCACAATGATTACATATGTAAATATCGGTCTGATCAATCGGTTAGTCAACATATTTTCAACTCACAGATAATAGCCTCTAAATATGTGATGTAACTGATGACTTTCGTGTGTTGTTTTTGGTATATTTCTAATTCTTTTCTTGAATTTGGCATAATGGTTTATTACCAACAAAGTTTATAGGATCAAGGGAAATCTTTTGACTGCTAGAAGATTATATTACCGTCTAAACAATGTGTTATCATTTGCAATAAATATTAAAATGTTTTTCAAACGAATGCGGAGATCGGTTCTTCGCCCCTTTCTAATCCTTGCTGTTACTGACGATTTAGCTAATAGCTTAAAATCTCGTACTCGCATATTTGAGGACGACTCCTCGCTACATACTTGTTTCATCGACACCTTGTAAATTTAAAGCGTCTTAAAGTACAGTCTTCAGAAACTCATACTGTGCTAATGTATGGCTGATAGATTTTAAGTCAGCTTACACGGAATGCGTATTGCTCACAGACCGGAAACTTAACTATTGCTCGGATCTTTTAATTCAAATTAATGTTGGTCAAACCATATTAATAATTTTATTAAATCTGCCTCAGGTGGCACTGAACACCCCCAGAAATTTAAATTCTTTCTTCAAAAAGATAACCTCAGTATCTTAGTTATCTGCCCTTTCTTAGACTATGGCCCGGAAGTGTTGTCACCGTGTAGTGTAATCCGATAAATCAACTCCACAAATCTGTGTTGATACTCATAGAAGATATGTGGGTATGATGTCACCTTTCATTAAAATGTGCAAATTTTGCTGCATGCAAATCATTCTAGAACAATCCTGCGTACACTTTAGACATATACGGGTAATTAGTAACATCCATATCTAGCGCGAAATTCAAAATGGCCACAGGACAGCTGGTTGTACTATTCCACATGGATTTACAAGTCACCACTCATAGGATTTGCTCCGGAAATGTAATGTGCATGTCATCAAAAGAACCCTTCAGCCGACGGTAGCTCCACAGCCACGAGAAATACCGGTAAGCGTATAAAATGTACACCAATGCGTGCAGCCAAAATTTGCACCAAATAACTGCAGCTTTTAACGAATAGGTGATATCAGCCCCAACCCAAAAATCAGCATCATCACTGGTGAGGGTCTGATTTATCGGGCTACGTGTAGTGCTGCTTGATGTGAAAACCTTGTGAAAGGACAACCAGAAAAGGCTGAATTTGTTTCCAGTCTATCAAAACATGCAAGTAGAGAGGAGCTTTAGTTCAAACAGGTTGATCTACTCTTGCATAAAGAAATGCTGAAAATATTTGTAAAATTTGTATAAATCGTAGACAATGTCCAGATTACATTATAGATGTACTTCGTCGTTAAACACAAGATTGTAGATCCCACAATCTAAAACACTATAAAAGTCTTGTTCATTTTCGATGTCGTACATTAATATTTGCAAATTCAATCCGACCATTCATAATGATCACATGGAAAAGTTACCTCTACCGAAAAACTGCCCTACATTTAAAAAAATATTATACCAAAGCGCACTGTTTCAGCACCGTTCTGTCTATCCCGTGGCGATCGTTGAGCTTCTGTTTTATTATCAAGATTGCTCTCAAGGGATCGGAGCACCAAGTAATTTTTCATAAACGAAATATTAATCTATTAAAAAAAAAAAAATTAGTTTGTTCGTTAGACTGGCATTCAATCGCATATGCTTTCATTTGTACGAGTTATAAAAATGTTCTTTAGCCTAGACAAAGTAGATGTTCCGCGGAATTTATTGAGCCACTTGCTGTTAGACAGGGTAACCCCAATGTCTGAACCTAATGACAGAGCCTCGCACCAAGAGTCCATGAAATATTTTCGCAGTAGGAATAAATACAGGATGCCGAAACAAATTCAGATATCTTGTTCACAATCATAGTATATAGCTGTATAGATTGAAGTTTGTGAATTTAATAATGGAAACAAATAAAATCCAGTTACCAAATAACACGAGCATCTCAACTTTTTTATTAAAAGAAAAAAAATGTATTGTCCTCTTCGCTGGTGCCCTATTTAACTTGGCAATCAGTGTCATAGGCAGGTAACCGGTAGGTCTGTGTCTTCTGATTGGCTAGTCACCGACGACATTTGCACAACATTGATGTAATTTCCATAACATTTAGCAGGGAAACTTCCACCTGAACTGCAGTGAATGGTCGAACTTAAAATCAGCGCTGTGCATAATGGTGGGAAAAAGTACGTAGATTTCGTGCAGTCAGTAAATATTGGGGGTGATCGTTATCTGCGGTCTCACGAGTACCGGAGGTGTGACGCAGCGAATTTATCAAGTGGAAAATAGCTCGGGTATTTCGGGAAAGTGGATAAATAACCTCTGATGTAGTTGACGGAATGCACATAAATTTGATGGGTTTGATGAGTGCACCACATATGATGCGACAGAGAAGTCTGATAATGTTCCTATTACAACTTTTTCAACTTTCGCCGCCGTATTGTGCCATGTGAAGAAAAGAGGTTATAGTAGACTTGACGGAAAAGGCCGATGATTGTGAGGTTTTGGTTGTGGGGGATTGGGGGTGGGGTGCCTCCAATATTTATTTAAATTACTGTAGAAGTCCCACCCAGGCTCGAGTTTGGTTGGAAGTTTATTTGGTGACAGTTAGATATACAGCTCCGAGCCCCCAGTCAGCAATGCCGACGGTTAAATGAATAAAGATACAAAAAAGGGTGAAGTTCAATAATGACAATTTAATAACAGTTAAAAGATCAATAGTTCGAATTTCCCAAATACAATTCTTCCGCTCGACCCTTTTCTAGCCTATCGCATCATTTGATTCGTAGTGTGAGAGATTTCCACCTGTCCTTGCGTACTACTCATCTGTGTATTCTTCTCTATCTCCTAATTCCCTCTCGTCCTCCCTGACTCCCTCCAAGTTCCTTCTCCTCCTTCTTCTCTATTTCCTTCTCCAGACCACTTTCCTCCTCCTCCCCGTCTATCCCTCTTTCTATGTCGACTGCACGTTGTCGACTCCAACTGCACTGTCAGTCTCACTTCCGTCTCCCTCTTAGAGACTCGGGACTACTAACTTGCACCGGAAGTTGTCCCCCCGAAAAGCTTCCTGTGAAAACACAAGGATGGTACAATATTTTCCTCAGCGCTTACATCTCACACTACACACAGCCTATCATCAGATAAGGCTATTAAATTTCACCGGTCACGCATTCATTCACACCGAAATACGCATACATTCTTGTATGGTAAAACACAAAATAATAACACAACATGATGAAAGCATGGTATTAATTACTCTTATACATACAACAATAAATTGCTTTACATCAGTACATACTCATAATTCCATTACACAAACCAATAAACAACAATCTGACGCATATCTTTACATCACAACTCATACCAAATATACAAATATTCAAATATCCATGTTCTGATATATTCACACATCTATCGTAACTAATCGTACATACATCAATCATTTTCCTAAACTCCAATTCAAACATGCGTAAACTCTAACATAACGCATCACTAAGGGTACTGGTTACTACGAAGTAACCTACCTGCGAATTACAATATTAATTCTGACGAACTAGCAATCTACATAATTCTCTACGTAAACTCAAATTCATGTCTCAAATACGCTTATACATGAAACACTACAAGGTAATTTTACATACTAAAACAATCCCAGTAATTAAGTATACATGCTACAAATACTTACAATTATAACGCCGTAATGTTTTGCAAAAATCGAGCAAATAGCTTACTGACCTTGTCGAAGCTTTTCCTTGTCTTACAATTCTGGTCCTAAGATTCCCGCCAAATTACGAGTGGCTTCTCTCGGAGTATCCTTTCGCTTAAACCCGCTAGATCTACTTCTCATAATCTGCCCAGGTATACTGATAAATTTACTGCACGTTTAAGCTAAAATTTCGATCTAAGATTTACTCCCACCCCTTATCTTAATTCCGATTGGATGTCGCTGTGGACGGTCCCAATCAAACTTACTGACAATGTCTTCTCGCTTGTCTGTCTACGTGGTGGGTGAGAACACCCTGCGGGCTTCCCTTTGATCCCGGGACCCATGTTTTAACGTCTGGGTGTGAGGACGACAAGCCCTTTGACTGGCGGCTATTCCATGATCTGGGTGGCTGGCGACTTGCATACTCAATTAACACTACTTGCGGCTATGTTTACACATCAAACGCGGTCATAATATATCCAACTTTTATACATTTCCTGATACCTGGACTGCGAAACGTGACAATGATATTCAATGACTAGCGGACGTGGGTAAATAACTCGTTTTGAGCTGCCGCTTCAGTTATTTTTGCATTGATGTTGTTGTTGTAGGGTTTAACGCATTTTTCAGCACACGATAGGCTATATACATGGCGGCCAGTATTAATGGTGGAGGAAGAACCCGGGAAAACCCCGGAAAGAACCACCGACCCACGAGAAGCTACTGGCAAGCTTACTCACATACCCACATTGGCCGAATCCGAGACTCGAACCCACGCAGACAGAGGTGAGATGGCAGTGACGGAGAGCGCTTTAGACCACTTGGCCACTCGGGGCCCCTATTTTTGAACTGAATGTTGGTGGATGCGTATGAAGAGTTAACAATAGCAGTGCTAGAGTTAGATAAAGTCTTAAAATGAATATTTTTGTGCGTTGCTATTTCTGACCGCAAATGTATTCCCCTCAGCAGCAGTAGAGCTGAACAGACCACTTGGCTGAAACCTTATTTATAAAATATAAAGGCTCCTACAGAGGCTGAAAAAATAAAGGTCAATAACATAAACCGAACCTCCTAACTTTATTATTACCATATAGTTTGAAAAACGGATAATAAATCGTTTGGGTTAGCTCATTTCCGTTACTTTTGTTGACGTATTTTTTTTTCAGATTTTTATGCGATTCGTTTACTCGCGGGTTATTCAATTTTTGTCGTTCAGCTCTACTGCTGCTATGAATTAAACAGCTATTATAGATATTATCAATAATGAGTATTGGAGAACCACACTCAGCTAAATTAACTCGAGAGCGACTAGAGGCAATTAAAAAATATCTACCTCTTCGTGATTCTGTTAAGCAACAACTACAATCGCGTCAGGAGTCTCAGGTGGAATTTACAGAAGGTGCAGAAAAATTATTTAAACCGATTGTCGAACCAACGAAGAAAATTGTTGCAGCAACTGAGGCAACACAACGAGCTCTTGCAACATTACCTGCTGATATTGCTGGTCGTATTCAAGCTGCTCAGCCTGAAGGTGCTGAAGCACCAGCCCCTAAACCAAAATTAGTTGAATTGATAGATAAATTCGATGAAGTAACTATTAAAACAATTAACAATATTGAAAACCTACAGGAATTGGCTGAATTTGCTGTGAATAATTATAGTCAAAGAGATAAATTAATGAAACCTGAATACGCTAAATATATTAAAGACATTAATCAATGGCAAAAATATTTATATCGCATATACATGAATGTTCAACAAGCTAGAAAAGCTGATCTATCATATCAGGTTTATAATAATGAAATTAAAAAATTTAAACAATTAAGAAAACAAGAAGAAGAAATGGAAAGAAAAAAACGTAAAAAGCAACAATCTCCAGAACCATTTGAATTACCACCATCACCACAACAATTTGAATTAACACCGGTTTCTAAAATAGAATGAAAAATACAAAAACAATTACAACAACACCAACGAACAGAAAAACTAATACAAAAATACCGACAACAAAAAATACCAAAGGAAGAATTTGCAACATTACCACCATCACCACAACGAGCACAACAACTACAACAAGAGCTACAACAACGAGAACAAGAACGACAAGAAACAATGAGACGATTGAGATCACCACGACAAACTGAAGACGACGTATTTTATGATACTCCTGGCGCAACTGGAAGTGGTCTAGGAAGTGGTCTTATTACCTGTCCCAATAACGTTCTTGCTGATGTTGATCGACTAGAAATTCTCATTGGAGGAAAACGAGCTGGTAATAATTCTCCAGAAATCATTAATGAAGTAGCTGATATTTGTAAACGATTATTTACAGGCGGTATCATGGATATTGATGTATATCGGTCCCTCATTAATGAAATCGCCGATGAGTATCATAGTGATTAAGTATGTAATTAGTTATAAAGTCACTTAATAATAAAATGATCATACACAATACTCGTGGACCTACCATGGTCAGGGTAATAAATTCTCGATTACCGGTATACAAAACGACCAACGGAGATGGATTAGGTGATGTTATTCAGGGTCTGTTTAGAAGGATAGTCCCAAAAGCAATACCGATTGCAAAGCAGCTAGGAATGAAAGCTATTGATGTTGTTCGTGAAAAAGGTATAGGCGCTGTTGGTAATCTCGCTAGCAAAGCGTTTTCAGCAATTCAAGATATACTATCACGATTAATACGCAGACCACAAGCGACCCGACCTCAACCTGTGAAATTACCTAGCACTGAAGTGATGCCCGCAAGTGTAAGTAAAATAATAAATCAAGCCGCTAATCAAAAACTAGCGGAGTTAGCTGATATCCTGATGTCGGAAAAGGAAAAAAATATAACCGCTAGTCTGATAGCAGGAAGTGGTCTCCCACTTCCCGAAGTGGTCTTCGAGTTAGACGAAGACGATAATAATAAAGATGTTTAAGCGCGTATCTGACCCCGCGTTTGACATGGATGCACCAGTACTCAAAGATGAGTCTGTGCGCGATTATCAGTATTATTCTTACGACGCACGAATTCCAGATCAGCGTGGACGAATCGAACTTCAAGTTCAAGATACAAGTAGATATTTCCTACCCGCTGAAGCATTTATCGAAGTTGAAGGTGAAATTTTAGATAACACTGTTCCTGCAGCACCAGTAGCATATGGAGCTGATGTTAGGGTTGGTTTTGTTAATAATGGTATTATGGCGTTATTTGATAGCGCTACGTACATGATTGACGGAAAAAATATTGAATCAATCCAGAAGGACGTCGACGTTGCCACGACGATATTGGGTCTTGCGAGATACAGCGACGATTACTCAAGATCAGCTGGTCCATCAATGATGTTTGTCAAGGATACTTCTGACCACCCTGACAGTAGAAATCAGGTTTTTCGACAACCCAATAATCGAGCTGTTCCTCCTGTTGCTGCTGCTGTTGAAGATCTACCTTTTCCAAATCCAGAATTTAACTTAGGATTTACAGCACGTCGATCAATGTTGAAAGATAACAGAAGAGCATTTTCATGTGCGATTCCACTGTCACATATTTTTGGATTCTGTAGAAATGTCAGAAAAGTTATTTTCGGAGCCAAACACACAGTTGTACTTGTACGAAATGGTGATGATAATGATGCATTATGGAGACCCATTGGTAATGCTGGTATAGTAATACTAACAAAACTTTCCTTGTGGATGCCAGTGATGACTCCGTCAATATCTGAAGAAGACCGGTTGTTATCTTTTATGAGTCAAGGTGGTAAATCGACGTTATCATGGTTAACTATGACCACAGATGCTATCCAGAGTAATATTAATGGTTTATTTACGTGGCAAATAGCATCACAGCAAGGTGTTTCTGCACCGCGACATATATTTATTGCGTTTCAAGATACTGCACGATTAAACACACAATTACGAAATCAAATGGTGTTTGATAAACTCGGTGTTTCTGAGGTTTCATTAAGGATAAATGGAGATCAAGAACCATCCGAGGATATATTACTGAATTTCGACCAAAATCATGTAGCACGTGCATATCATCGTCTTATGTCGTTCATGGGTCGTGATCAAAATATTGATACTGGTTTACAAATATCTCAGTTAGATTTTACATCGCTGTATCCGATTTATTACTTTTCTCTAGAACATTTAGATTTAACCAGACAATCTGTTGTAGATATTCATTTTCGAGCTCGTGTGACAATAGGAGTTATTGCAAATTACAGAGCAATTGCTGTTATACTCAGCGATAAATCGATGTTACTCGAAGGTGTTGGTGGACGAATGAGAGTTATTGATGCTCCAGTAGAAAACATGTAATTAGATCGTTCATAATATTAATAATGTTATATCATCACGTTAGTGTGAGTCTGACTCCTGGTCAGATTAAAAGGCTGCAATCAGCATCAAAAAATAATTGTGGAATAAAAATATCGCTAAAGCGAGAACAAATGACCGGTGCAAATAAACTATCGTTGACCGAGCGTCAGTTCAGAAACTTCAATGACTCTAAAAAATCAAATAAAGGCGTCAAACTTAATCTTTCTGCGGGCGCCATCAAAGATATTGCTAAAACGGGTGGTATATTTCCTACTTCTGCAGCAATACCAGCATTAATAGCAGCTGCAGCACCAGCTGTTGCAAAGGCAGCTGCGCTAGGTGCTGTTGGAACTGCTGCTGGAATGGCTTTAAAGAAAGCAACCGGACAAGGAATCAAAAAAAGGGAAGAGGTTTAAGATCACCAGGGACTCCACATTCATGGTACGGAAAGGGTCTAAGATTACCAGGGACAGTTTACTAATAACACCCATGTCCAATTTTGATTTACGTAATGCTGCTAAGCAATTAAAAATAAAAAATTTCAGAGGTGTTTTTATGCGCGATCAATTACCAAAAAAACCAAACAATATTGAAACCGGTATTATTAATCTCGATAAAAACTCTGGCCCAGGCACGCACTGGGTAGGATATGCAATTGATCCACGTGGAATTATTTATTTCGATTCGTATGGATTAGCACCACCAAAAGAATTTTTAAGGTACGTTACCGGCGATATTCCAATCTGGTATTCAACGCTACCAACACAAAAAATAACTGATCCTCCAATATGCGGTTGTGAAACCCTCGCTGTGCTTGATGCTATATCAAAATCAACAGCACCGTCTCATAAAGTCGTACACGCGTTCACTACACTACGTCATAACACTTAAACTGATATCAGTAAATATAATGGTAGATATTTACGGAAGATCCTCAGGTAAAACTCAGAAGTTCGATTTATCTAAATATGCAACCATTGATCAGCTCAGAAATGAAATCGATGATTTATTAAATATCACAAGTGTGGATCAAAATAAAGTCGTCGTTTTTCAGGACAAACAAGGACGATTAAAAACGAGTAATATACAACTACTAGATGTACTTATACGAATTCCAAATGCGGTTGTTAATAATGTCGTTACTTTCACTGATCAGGGTAAAATACAGGATTCCGGTAAGTCGGTTAACGATTATGTTAAGAAAACTGGTGATGTATTTACCGGTGACATTATTATGTCAAGAAGAAAAATTACGTATCTTGGAGATCCAATCGCAGATACAGACGCAGCAACAAAAAAATACGTCGATGATCAAGAATCCAAATACGTGTCAGTGCGCGGTGGTATAATGCGTGCATTTCTCGACATGAATAATAATGGTATTAATAATCTCAGAACACCAGAAACAGATTTCGACGCTGCAACGAAGAAATACGTCGACGATAGGGAAATTCCAATAACTACTTCATTAACGACTATCAATGATGGAATTGCTGCATTTAGAACTGAATATAATAGTCATGTACAAACATTTCTAAATTTTCGTAGAAATGTAAACAGAAATATTAACGAATTTTTTGGAACTCCACCAGTCGTTGACATAAAACTTACCGACATTAACGCAAGACTCAACGATATCATTAGTGGTATTCCTAACATTATTCAAAAAACTAATCTCGTTAAAATTCCTCACAAGCAGATCATTAATATCGTGTACACAGTCGCATCAGGAAAAGCAACATGGACACCGGAAAATAACACCCTTAAACATACCGCAGAGGTCACTGGTGTATACAGATTATCTATATTTTGTGCTGAAAAATTTACTATATTTACCACATTTACATGGCGTCATTCAACCGATAGTTTTTCTGGAACTGTGTCTATAGTGTTAAACAAAGATGCTGAAGAAACGTTTATGCTAATAGCGAATGATAAAAAGTTAACCGCAGCGACTTATTGGTGGTGTATTGAATTTGTAGCTGAAACTCCTCAATTAGTTACCTAGATAAGTATAATGAATCAAGAATCATTTATCGACGTTCAACGTCACAGATACGCTCAAGTATGTGAGTGTCAAACCAAACTTAAAAATAGCATCGACGATTACACGATAAAGGTAAAAAAATATCGTCGTCGTATGGTTGTTATTGATATAATGGTATACTCGGTTTCTGCTGTTATTGCTGGAACTGGATTATTACTATCAACAATAACGATGACAGCGCCTGCAGTTGTAACAATTATAGTTTCAACGGCAACAACATGTGCAGGTATTTTCAGTATTATCGCTAAGAAAATATCTACGTGTACGAATGATAAACTAAACGAGTACGTGATGAAATTGCACACAGCAACAGCCGCATACACTAAATTATGCTCGTATATTTCAGCGTATCTCAATGATGGTAAAATATCCGATGAGGAGTTCGTAACGATAATGAAAACCTACGATGAAGCATTCATAATCGCTAGTGATAATAACGGAAAGATGGAGAATTAAATAATAACGATAATAATAATGTCAGAGTCGCAATTACTTCAGCAGATCGTAGCTAATACAACGCCGTCAAAAACTACTATGATATCATTAAGTTCAACCAATCCTGAATTTAGCGTTAATTTTCCGAATGCAATTCCAACAAAGGAAATAGCATTAGCGCAATTACGAGTTTATTATAGCTGGCCTAATATTAGATCAAAACCGTTTGGTGGACAACAACCAAATAATTCACTGGTATTTGCGAATAAAAATAAACCTGATGGAACACCTGATTGGCAGGTTGTTGGAATTTCAACTGGCAGTTATCAAATAGAACAGATTAATGATGAGTTCCAACGCAGAATTAAATCTATCACAGGGAAAGAATCTAAAATAGCGATCACTGTTCATGAACCAACATTATCAGCGGTTATTAAAATAAATTCTCCTGACTACCTCGTAGACATTTATCAAAGTTCGATCAGATCAGTGTTAGGATGGCCTGAAGTCGCACCTGTTTATAATGGAGTTTCAGAACCAAAAATAGAAGAATTTAAAACAAACGAAAAAAGATTCATTAAATATCCAGAATATCGAGACGAATATCCATGGGTTTCTATATTATTTGAATCTGATCCAATCGACGATAGATATTACTTTACCGATTTTGACGGTAAAAGGACCCCCAAGGTTGGTAGACCAGCATTTACTGTTATCGTTACACCAGAGGGGCGGGATAGACAAATTGTTGATGAAAGATTTATTAAAAGTTTTTTAGATGATCTTAAACCTGAATACGATAAAACATTTAATGATTTAAGAAATTTACTTATTTCATTATCTCATCATTATAGCAATGATGTAAAAAATCAAGTAATCGAAACAATAAAACATTTAAATAGGATCCTACTCGATTTATACATCGTCAATCGAAGTATTATAAACGTTGCAACTAAACTCGATGAAAAACTTTACACAAGTCCAACATCTAAGCAGTTATTTCTTGATCATTATAAAATAACAGAAAAAGACTTACAAACATTTGTTATACCAGATTTAAATACCGCTGAAATGAAGAAATCATTAAATGATCTTATTGAAGAATATTATCCGGGAGTAATTGAATCGTGGAAAAAAATAACTCCACCATCGGTTATACTAAAACACAATAACAATCCCTTTGGTGCTGGACGTCATATATCGCCAGGCATTGTAAATATAACAACAACAATTGCAGTCAATCTGGTATGTGATGATATTGAAGGTAGCTATCAGGTAGATCTTTCTAAGTCTAGCCAGGCTCAGCAAGGGTACATATTATTCAGTTTTAGCCCGTTGGTCCCTCCCGGTTCGTTAATTGTATCAGAGCCAATTAACCCCGTGTACCTACGAGTTCATAATCCGTTATTATCAAGAATACACTTTAAACTCACAGACCAAAATAATAGAATTCTGGACACGAGAAATGAAGTCCTAAATATAAACCTGTATGTGAAATCATAATACGTTATTATAACAAAAAAAAAAATATCCGGATGTCTATAATATTATATTCTTTTTGTTTACATAAAATCCGTGCACAATGAAATCTATTATCTAAAAGGCTGTGGCTGCATATTGATTATTCCATAACATCTGTGCGTAAAGTTATTTTAAGAACCGCTATATAACTAAATCAATATCCGCTGTTACGGCTTTACGCATAGACTCAGTGTTATACAGAATTATTTTTTGGAAACTATAAAATCTCATTTTAGACAGAAATGATGTTTCAGTCCCTACGACAATCGTTTTTGTTAATTATTTAGTGATCTATCTGTTTTCTGTAAGCCGCTGTTAGTGAAGCAGCAAATATTTTATATTACTTAAATTTAACTGTATTATTGATAAGAGAACGATGGCCGAAATGGTAAGACGGTTGGACGTAGATCGAAGCTCTACAGACTCTCGCGTGTTCGAGTCTCCAAAAATGCTAAAGATATTATCTTGCATTTGGCGACTGATGCTATTTAACTGAGGGGACCCGGAGTATTTCCTCGAAATCCACAACAGACAAAATACACTCTCCTATCATACACCCACGAGGGGTGTACCTTTTACACTCCCGGGGTTTTGTATGGGGGGAGAGTGTACAAAATCTGTTGGACGTAGACAAGATTCCCTCGTCATCACCATTGTATATATTTCATGTTCATAGAATCATCATTGTATATAACCATTATCATCATTGTATATATAACCATATATATCATCATTGTATATATAACCATATATCATCATTGTATATATAACCATTATCATCATTGTATATATAACCATATATCATCATTGTATATAACCATTATCATCATTGTATATAACCATTATCATCATTGTATATAACCATATAATCACCTTCATTGTATATAACCATATATCATCATTGTATATAACCATATATCACCTTCATTGTATATAACCATTATCTTCATTGTATATAACCATTATCTTCATTGTATATAACCATATAATCACCTTCATTGTATATAACCATATATCACCTTCATTATATATAACCATATAATCACCTTCATTGTATATAACCATTATCTTCATTGTATATAACCATATAATCACCTTCATTGTATATAACCATTATCTTCATTGTATATAACCATATATCACACACAAAACAGCTCTCTGACAAAAAAAAAGTCATGGGAGCTAATATTTTTTTTTATATTAAATATATAAATATATATATAAAACATAATGGAATAAAAATATCTGATAATCTTAATACTGAAAAGATTCTGTGATTTTGACTCATTACAACAACGAAAAAACGAGAACAGATTCACGCTATCCGCTGATTATAGGTTTATGAAAGTTACCCAGCAAGGAATGTTAAAGTCACTGGCAACTATCACTGATGATCAGGTAAAATTGTTTGTGCCTCTCTCAAACGCTATTGACAAAATCAAGTTAGAATTATCTCATGGATACGAACAGAGAAAGATCATGAACTTTCGTATAAGACAATTAAGAGAGCATTGTGAAAATACGAGTGAAAATGACAGCGATAATGATGGACCCCTGACAGAGTCAGTGACTGTTATTATGGCTAAACAAAATCCTTGGGAAAATTGACATTCTGCTTAGTATAATACAACCTACACATATTTGACAAGTATAGACAATCAGGATAACTTTTGACATTAATTCGTATAAAACGGATAACTATGATCATTATGCTTGACGGAGCGCTAAATCATTTGGTAATATTAAAAATACGGTAGACTAAACGTACTGAAACCTAATTTTTTGCAAAAATCTTTTGGAAAAGGCAGATTTCTGTATATTTTCTGCCACGTATTGTACTGAAGGTGGTACTATGTCAAAATATTTGGCAGCAGAATTAATTGACTTGAACACAATTTCTTCACCATCTGCATTTACGGATTTAATAGCTCTCTTTCCGAATAATTTACACCTTCCTGTGTTTCCAGATTTACAATTTTGACTCTGTGTAGTAACTCGTAAATTGGAAATCGAATTATCAAGCTTATCACCATTGATGTGATCAACTACATATCCATCTTTGATTATTCCAAAATAACACTCGTAGGTAAATATATGCGATAAATATTTATTTTTCCCAGCACTGAATCTAAAATAACCAGTATTATCAATACTACCGACTGGTTTTTTCAATCTGCAGTTTCTAATCACACCTTCTCGAGATGCTTCATAATTGGTAAGGATTGGATGTGACACAAACTCATTTTGTTCCATTTATATATAATATTTATTTGTCTAAATCATTGTTTTTTGAAAATCTAGCCAAATAATCTTCTTCGGTTTTTATAGGAGAGTCAGCCTTATATTTTTTATCGTAATATCGTTTTAACTCTCTGTATTTTTTACCACCGCATTGCGCTTACAATTGAGTTTTTCCTCGCACTCCAGCACTACAGACAATACACGGTTTTGGTCCTAGACTTCCATTTCTGACACATTGCATATGATAACTACAGTATTCAGTCACGCATGTTCTGTTACACGGAGACGTATAACCGATTTTTAACAAGTGGCATTGATTTGGTTGAATCATATACAAAAGATTAATGTTCAATTAAATATATACTTGCCCTAATTATAATATGGGGGAATTATCCGCGATTGAACCCTCCCCTGCTAGATTTGACCTTGACAGACTATCAGAATATAAATTTAGTACTTCGATGCAGGATCTGGTATTAACGGATGAGGATGTAACCGAACGTATTCGTGAAGCAAAAAGGGAATTTCGTGACGATGGTGCAGTTCATGCATGGTCAACATTCAGAGTTGGAAATGTTACTAATATGATGAACGACAAACGAGGAAAAGTAATTATTAATCACCTTGATGATCAAAAATATTTTATTTTAATAAAATGTATTGTAAATACAGAAGAAGATATTTGGATTATTCGTGATAAGCGTGATCCCGTCCGTGTGCAGTCCGGGGGTAATATTGTTCTTTTGAGTAATAAATCTAAGCCCGGAATACTAACCGGTGTTGACAAACCTTATTATATACAAAGTTATCCAGCAACTGCAGTTGTATATGGAATATTTCCGCTGAATGATAAACCTAATGTTGCGGATCTCAAACCGATGAAAATATCAAGAATAAACTGCGTAGCTGAACGAGTTACAGAACACTTTACAAACGCGATACGTGGTAATGGTTTAACTGATTTAAGACGTAAAAAAATAAACACATGGGCAGAGTCGGTTAAAAATACCGGAGCGTCTATCAAAGATGTCGCTGAGCTAGAAAAAAAAATTAAAATTCCCAATAACAGTAAAAACGCTGACAGGAGAGATTTTATATAAATCGAAATACAAATCAAGAGGAGCTCCGATAGATATTATTGATCATAATTCGCACGCATGGACCTCAGCAGTAACAATATTTCCACGAGATAGAACGGTTAAATTTTATAACGGTGATATCTTTGATTTTATTAAAAATATCAGTAAAAGTGACCCTGTATCCATTTGGTTATTTCAGAGTTCGGAATATGATCATTACGATCAGTTTGTACGGCCTAATGGTGATATTTACCGTACAGAATCTCTTAATGTAGAAATGGAACATCTTGCGCAGCGCCTTTAGCGTGAATATACTTCAGACGATGTCAAAATTAGACAATTATTAAATAATTGTTTTACAATTCCATCTGTAGCGGCTCACTTCGCTCAGGAAAAAAATTTATGGAAACCAACACGATCGGAATTCCTTGAAGATGTCAAGAAAAGCTGTGTAGAATATGGTCACGGTGGATTATGGAACACCAAATACAACCATAGTGATGTTATCTCGGTTAATATGGTAGCGTGTTATCCTGGGAGTTTTCTTGGATATGGAGTATGTTCTAAATACTTTAAGAGATTCGGACATCCTACACATGACATGACCAGGGTTGCAATAAACGGACATTTACCAGATTTTGACTTAACCGGATTTGCTCATGTAGAATTATTCGAATTTGCAGAAAATCTTCATCCGATTACTTATGCTTGGTTTGGGAGACATTTTTCAGAAAAATGTTGGGTTCCGATAGTACTATTGCGGTATATGCTTGATGCTGGATTTTTAATATCGTTGAGAGTAACTGAAGCGATTATATCGTATAATTCACAGAAGCAAGTTTGGTTACCAGAACCGAACAGATTTAATATTGATGATACCAGGAAAGAATTCCCTGATATTGATGAAGATTATATTATTAAAATAAATAAATGCAGGAATGAACATGATGAGAAATTTACAAAAGATCTTGGTAGAAAGATAATCGGTAAATTTACTCAAGGTGGTTCATACGATTATAAACGGCACTGTACAAGATTGATTATGGATGATGCTGAACTAGATTTTATAATCGCTGATACAACTGAGAAAAATACGTTTATAAACAGACGTAATGCTTATTTATCAGATGGAACGAAACTAGGTACCATTGTGAGTTATCTTGATGGCGAGTCACCGCAGTTTACTCATTTAAGATCTTCGATGTTAGCGTACGTTTCTATAAATCTATTATCGATGATAAATAAATTTCCTCGTCACGCTGTTAGAGTCGCTACGGATTCATTTTATGTACATAAAAAATATAAAGATTTATTCAAACTCGGTAATGGTGAATGGGGGACATGGAGAATAAAACAAGAAAATATACTTAGTTATTCTGAATCTGCAGATGTTGAAATTGCGGAAACATATTACAAAAATAATAATCAAATATTAAAGTCATCTGCACCATCTGTGTACGATCATGTATCTAGACATAAAACCGTTTATCTTAATGGGTGTGGTGGTTCAGGTAAAATAACTCGTGTAATTAATTTATTTATAAATAATACATCAGATATGATTGTTTTAACACCGACGCACAAACTCGCCAGAGAAATAAAGCAACGAGGAGTAAAATCGTGTACTTATCACAGTTTCTTTAGATGGTGTGGAGACACATGGACTCCTGAACGAATGGGTGAGAAATATATACCTAAATATATTATATGGGACGAGATATGCACGGTGTCGTTAGAAACACTAAAAATATTTCTTGATTGGTTGTTACTAAAGAATACTGCTGTGATTATGTGCGGCGATAATGGTCAACCACCACCCTTTGTTGGAGAGTCTCCATATGAATGGCTGAAGAATAACGTAGATTATTATGAAGAAATAAATGATGACCATAGAGCTATTGATGAACCGCTGAAGGAATTTAAAAAATTAATCAGACTTCAGCCAGACAGAGTGCAATGTGAGATAATGCGAGGAGTAATTCCAGAGACTTCTATGAATGATTTTTGGACTTTATGGAATCCCGCTGATTTGATAGTCGCGAGTAGAAAGATAGTTCGTGATGAACTACAGGATAAATTATTTACGTTACATAAAGAAAAGTTTTCAGATCTACCTGTACCATTATGTTATCGCCCCTCAGATACTCGACGACAGAATATTGATGTTGAAATTCCTGGTGCCTTGGTTCCACCAAGGATACAGAATCTTGTCTTGAATGATATTATTTTAGTCGATATTAATGTCGTTGAGAATGCGCTGAGTATGAATAAATCGCCGTGGACGTTAGGATACGCTATAACTATTCACTCCTCACAAGGGTTAACTATAACTGATA